>JAZHYW010056303.1:0-27385 GCA_037355805.1 Ixodes ricinus
GAGGGCTGGAGTGTGTTCCTCGCACATCGAGGCTGCTGAAGCTGGGTGGGTTCGATGCCCATCACATACACTTTTTTCTTTGTTTTCTTTACCCTCCTTTAATACAATTTATTGGATTTTTTTCGTCATGAAAACACATCTTGCTATCCTTGCAGCATTTGTTACACCTGCTTATAGCCCTTGCTGGCTCGGGCTGAGAGCACCGTTGATATGGCTAAAGGCCTGAAGGTCTATTGTCACTCTTACACCCAGGCAACCCCCTCAATACAGCTTTTTATTTAAGACAGTTCGGAAGAAAACACTGCAAAAGCTAGTGACTTGAGTGGTATGTGAATATTGTGCCAGTTTTAAATAAGTCTACTCGAAACCCTGCTGCTGTAAACAGCACGTTTGTATCACATTACCATTTTATCTCTTAATAATTGCTTTGAACTCTGCGATTCTCAGAAAGCGTTGCAAGAAATGTCTTAAAAAAAGAAAAAAAAATTATCTTAAAAAAAAAAAAGAAAATATGAGAAAGAAAAAAAAAATGTGACGGGCATCTGTATTTCGAGGTACAGATAGGGTTGCGATTTTAACCAATTAACTGAATGCTGCATCGGACGTAACATAGTAATATTTCATGATATGTTTGTGTTGGCATTATGTATCGGCCATAAAGCATAACATTCCATAAGGTTGCGTAGATTACAAGGATAGCTTCAACTTTTACTTCTGTTGGACGTAACTTTCATTTTCGTTTCGAGTCCGTCGGACGTAACTGAAAACTTTGGGGTAAAGTTACGTTCGGACCTTTAGTTTTTATTTCGAGTTCCCTGGACCTAACTTTAATTTTTACATTGGGTTACGTCGGACATAGCTCGAAACCTTGGGGTAAAGTTACTTGGGATGTAACTCTAGATTTTATTCTGGGTTCCGTCGGACATAACGCTAGACACTGCGAGAAATCTATTGTAATACCCATAGTGGTGTCGTAGTAACCAATTACGAGTGGCCAAGAGGAATACCGGGAGGAAAAAAAGTGTTTAGTAAGGCGACTTGTGCCCACAGAAAATAACCAAACGAACAGGTGGTGAAAGTGATGCAATGTAATCTGCCTGCCTTGCTCAGTTCGCCTTGACTATTTTGCAGCTGCCTGACAGTGGATTGGTTTCCGAACTCGAAGCATTGCCACTCTTTCGCAATGAGTGCAGAATGTTCGAGAATCATACCGTTATGTGCGTCCAGATTCGATTCCATACACATACACAGGGAGCGTAAAGGCTGCCATGCTGCCAACTGGACTACACAAACTTTGTGAAGTGTGGCACAGCTGCTGTTCTCATGTCCTTTTCAAATAGTACCTGCCGAAGGAAACAAATATTTTAGTAGAAGCATGGTTGCTGGAATATGTTTGTTTCCAGCCACCATTTGAGCCTTTTTTAGCAGTAAAAAATAACAATGTTTTTTTGTTTTTTTTATGCCTCACATGCAACTGTTTTGCTTTTGGATTGTTTATTAAATGTGTAATCTCTGGTAGCCCAACCCTTGTGCACGTTCCCATTTATGTGCTAGCACCTTTGATAAGAAATCCAAAGACCCCTGATTTTCAATGTCGGTGTTGTGGAACATACCATATTGTGCATGTACGACTACTACAAGCTGAGCTGGCAAAGAAAAGCATGTGCATCTTCTCAAAAAGAACACCTCAGCTTTGCCTTTTATGTCCAATTGATAGATAAAATTTTAGAGTATGTCCCTCTTTTGGTTGATGGTAGGTTGCAATACTTCCTCCAAATTTCAGCTCTAGACCAGCTGACCAGAGTCCAACCACAGTTTGCCTCAAGGCTTTGGTGCAACAGTCAACATTAATGCGCCTGCAGGAAGGAGCAGTGAAACGTACCCACAGTGAAGGGTGTGGTGGCGGCGGCAGTGGGGGTGCCAGCCCGTCTCTGGGTGCCTCCTGCGTGGCCAGCGGACCCCCATGATGATGTATGCCTGGGGACACGGACCCAACGGGGAGCTGGGATTGGCCGCCAGCAAGGGTAGGTCGCGGTATTCCTCGGTTGCCTTCGCTTATTCTCGTTCTCATTTTATTTGCGAGTGAAACCGAAGCTTCGATTACGAGATTGTGTATAAGAGAACAGCACCGAAATGAACTCCAGGATGAAGGTAGACTGAGACAGGCGCCTTGTCCCGTTTCAGTCTTTCTTCGTTTCCATGTTCATTTTGGTGCTATTTAATTTACGAGCACAAACACCTTGCTCCAAATGATGCTTGAACTGTACGAACATGTGTTCTCGGCAGAGATACTGAAATGCGGAGGTCGCTCTCTATGCTTTTGCTACGCTCACACTTGACGGGGAATCAGAGTTTTAGCAGTAGGAACTGGCAAAGGAAAGGGCGATGCAAATTTTGTTGCAGGTCAGTCGATATTTCAGTCTAAAACTTTATTTGCAGACTATATTTCTTGTGACTCGCGCTTTCCTTTCTTGGCACTGTGTGGCAGCATAACCGACGGACATCACCGCAAAGATAAGGGTCAAATTGTGTTGCCGGTACCTTTATAGCAATAAAGCTTGACCTAGAATGTCTGGACATCAAAGATCTGAGCTCGTCATTATTTGTCTCGCAGAGGACCAAAGAGCTTTCCAGTCTCAAGTTATTTTCACAAGATTAAGGGTCACTCATTTCCATAACGTCTTCCTTCTCACTTGCCCAGCAAACCTGGCTTTGCTTTATTTCGCCTTATGATGTACCGCAGAAAAGTCTACAAGTGTGAGCAAGGAGCTTGCACTTGTAGCCTTTGAGGGCACATCTCGCGCGGCACAAGCTCTCGTGCATTAAGGGCAGCTACCAACGCTATGAGCTCACACTTCTAGCCTTTGCTGCAGTACAACATAAGGTGGAACGGAATCAAGGTGGCGATGCAGGCTAGTTGGTGCATATCTTCAAAAACTGTGACACAGCGTGCAAAAGATGACACAGAATAAATGAAAGAAAACAGGATGAGTGCTGACTCAATCGGCGCTCGTCCTGTGTTCTTTATTTACTCTGTCCTGCGTCTTTTGCGTGCTGTGTTACAATTTTGAAGGTGAAACGGAGTACAATGCTATGAATTGCTTACAACCCAAACACCGCTTGCAGACGATGCTGAGGCGGCAGTGCTGAGGCCCCAGCGGGTCCGTCGTTTCGGCACAAGGGTGGTGCGAGACGTGGTGTGTGGGCGGCACCACACCCTCGTACTGCTGGCCAACGGCTGCGTCTACAGTTGCGGATCGAACGACTTCGGGCAGCTGGGGCAGGACAAATCTATGCGCAAGCTGGGTGAGTCCTTACGTTGCAGGCTCGGTCGGCAAACCGTTTCGGGAGGTACAAACTTTATCTATGTGTTCTGACATTAAGAAAAAAACAACCTTACTAACGAGGGACAATGTCAAAGCAGTTGTTCTAATCCCACCTCGGTGCACGGTCTAGCGTTCGTTATCATTTTTAACCGAACCGTACACGGCAATGTCCCACGGTCTGTCGGAGAGCTCCGTCATAGTTTCGACTTACCGCAAAACGTCGGGCGAGCACCTGCCCAAAGTTGGGAGATAATCTCGAATAATTGGAAGATGGATGCTCGTCGCATCCTGGAGCAAACATTACGCGAGCTCGATTGTTCTGACAATGACCAGAGAGCGCAAAATGTGTCCCGCACCAACTAGCTAGCACAAACTACACAGTCCGTGTGTGGTTTGTGCTAAAATTTGCGTCATGTGCCGCAGGTGCTAGTTAGAGCGAGACCGAGCAGACGAACGTGCCGCACAGGCACTACCTTATATGGCTCTCGTGCAACGCGTGATGTCAACTCGGGCGAGTGGCCACGTGGTACATAGTCGCACCGCTCTTGCCGGCACGTTTTGCCGGGAGAGCAATGCTTCCATAGTAGCTGTGCCACGCAGCTTTGTGGCTATGGCATCCAACTGCCACTGCACCGACGCAGGTTCGAAGCGCCGCTGGAGGGCTCCTAAACTTTATCTATAGCCTTACCGTCATGTCACGCTCCCAGCATCCATGACTCTTGTCCACGTCGATCGTTAATGACGTACGTTCGTGACAATTTTCTCATGGCAAGTGACCCATAAAACACATTCTGCGTTAAAAATGCAGAACGTGCGCCGATAACGTGGGCTTCCACCACTTTGCTTGGGGGTATTTGGGGAAGCGGCTGGCAAAAGGAGCACCTTGGTTAGCGAGGTGAGCTCGAACGTCCGGGATGGGCACTTGACACGTCCTTTGCTTAGGTAGTGCTCGAATGTGACAAAAGTCGCTGGCAGGCGCTTATTGTGGCTCGGGCACATGCTCAGTATTTAACGGCACTCTCACTTTTATTGTTGCTTCTTAAGGCGGGTCCACACATATACATTTCAGTGTGATCTGCATTGCCACCGCTTATGACAAGAGAACAGATTGGTGCCATCTGTCGGACAGCCCGAGAACGCTTTGCATAGGTTTTTTACGGATCATCCTTTTATCATACGCTCGGAGTAATTCCGACGACATTCTAAGTCGCTACTTCCCGTAGATGGGTAGTGCATAGATTTAATCTCGCAAATACCGCTAAACCTTCAGTCTAGTTACATGCAGATTGGAAGGGGTTTCGTTGCACTACTTAGTGAGGTCCGGCCTGTAAAGCTGCCGTGCCGTCCATGTGCAGAACAGGTGACGGCGCTGTCCGCCCACGAGATCCGGATGGTGGCCTGCGGCCACGACCACTCGCTGGCCCTGAGTGAGGCCGGCCAGGTCTTCTCGTGGGGCTCCAACCAGCACGGACAGCTCGGCACCGGCCCAGACGAGGAGAGCCGCCTGCGCCCCAGGTCGGGCTTCTCATTTGTTTCTTTATTTACTGACTATACCCCCGGGGTCATTAGCCATTACGTGGGGAGAGAATCATGCAAAATAAAGCAAGCGAATAGATGTATTATTAGGGTGCCTATAACGCTTTCCTTTGACCTCCTGCCCAAATGTACCGTATTCAGAATGTATTTGCATTACATACAGTATATAGAAATCTGGGCAACGTGATGTCACTCTCGCTGTGGTGTAAGGTCACATCACGTGACATTGTGCACATGATATGACGTCACAACTTGTCATTTACTGTTAATAGGTCTGAAAAAATCTGTGTGCATTTACGCTATTGCGTGACGTGCGTCACGGCGACAGCAGCTCGGCACTCCCGTTATTCGCCATCATTGTTACGTTGTCGTCGTTTCTGTGCCTTGTCCCAAGCACGGTTTTAGGAATTTTCACGCAATTTTCCCTTCCGATCTTGATTACACTTCCATACCCAATCCGTACTCCGCCTACGACGAGTAAATCGAAAATCGAGTTCTTCTGACCCATTACGAACTTTCGGAGGTCTAGTCATGCGGCTTGTAAGTTTGTCTGCTCGGATGGTCGTGTGCATGCGCCGTAACAACGGGGTGTCGGCTACAGCCGCTGTCAAAATGTGAATGGCAGGGCATTTTTTTCGAATGCCTGGCTTGCAGCATGCACTCAATTTTTTTTATTCTTTTTTTTAATGCTTTGCTTTTAGCTTGTGTCTGTTGCTTTTTGACGCCTGCTTTAGCTGCACTTGCACTTTGAGGCTTCAGGAGTATTCGCAAAAGACAACGCAGTTTTTGCGCAAAAGACAACGCAGTTTCCCGGGAAGAGTTCCCACTTACATCTGTCGCTGTAATAACATTCTTAACGTTCTCTTCTGTAATAATGTTCTGTGATTAATTTCCTTTTTTTTTTTTTACTGTTAAATTCTAGGTAGAGTTCAACCTCGATTTAACGAAGTAACTAGGACCCGATAATTATTTCGTTAAATCTGGAAGTTCGTAAAATCGAAAAAGTCATTTTGTGGGCATAGGCTGCACGAGGAATTCGCATTTGTCCGTTAAATCGGGAAATTCTTTAAATCGAGGGTTCAACTGTAATTGCATTATTGAGAAGACTTTAAAATCGCCTAGAAAGCAAAGAGCTGGACTGCAGTGTAGGTTTAGATCCTTTATCTCAAATAATTTTTGCTTACCTCTTCACTGCAAGCATTCAACTCTGCTAGACCAGTGACTAAACAGATGGTTCATTATAAATTATATTTATCAAATATCAAATGGAAACTTGGAAACAATAACCTTAATAAGTTTGGCTGGATATTTATTTAAAGGGCAACTCCGGCCAAAACTCAAAATGAAATAAATTACTGGTATCGCTGTAGTGACACAATATACGACCCCAGCCAAAATATTACGTTCGGGGGACGCCGCATTCTCAACTAGTGCCGATAATAAAAATGCGACCCGCCGCGAGCCGCTGCCCCGTAGCGGGCGGCCAGTGGGTTGCCGATCGCTAAAGCAATATTGGGCCGTGACGTCAGTATCCTTCTCTTTTTTCCTCCGGTCCGGGCGTTGCGCGGAGTGCGCTTCTCTGAGCCGCTACCACCGCTACTTCGGCTTGCGATTGGCGTGTTTATCCGTTGCTTTTACCTGTAGCCCGTGTAGCTTCGGTATAGCCTTTGGTTAATTTGCTTGTGAGGACTCCAAGACTCGTTTTAGCGAGCAACTCGGTGCGCCCAAGACTGCCCAGCTGTTCCTCGAAATATGACGAGTACAACTTGTAGCGCTGTGGGCTGCTCAAACAACCCGCTGCGCAACCCGGAGGTGCTTTTCACAAGTTTCCAACTAGCCGGAAATTTGAGAAGGTGTGGGTGAACGCTGTTCGACGAGTGGACTTTGGACTTAAGCTTTTACGCGCCCGAGGAAAAAAGCCCGAAAAAACAGACGTGTATAGCGCAGCACACGTGTGTTCGGGCGCCGCGGCCCACGCCGGGAGAGCCTCAAAGCTTCGTGTCTGGCACTGACCCGCAGTGCGAAAGCGAGAGCGCCCCAGTACTGTACGTCACTGGCAGCACAGCGTAGAGCAACGTTGCTCCATCCCACGGAGCCCCAATGACAATTTAGGCCTAGCGACGAGTACGGAAGACCGCATGCAGGACGACAGCCGCCAGTACGGCACCGAACGAGTTCACCCGTTTTCCAGTCGCTAGTTTTTGGGTATACAAGCGACGAGCACGGCATAGCGCGCGCACGGCGGCGGCCACCGAGTACGGCACTGAACAAGTTCACGGGTTTTTCCAGTCACTAGCTTTTGGGTATACGCACTAACTCTTGCTACATATGCTGGATAGCTACCACGTATAGAGAATCAAAACAAAATCAGCTTACCTCCTATCTTTAGACGGCTAGCGAAACAGAGGTAGGTGCCGCTCGGTCTGCGTACTCGTTGAACGAGAACGATCCTGACGTCACGTTCACATAGCGGCTGATTTCCAGTGTTGCCTGAGCCTCGAGCGGCTAGTTCCGGTTTTGTTGGCCGCGCCCCAAACAAAACTTTGAGGCGTCGATATCTTTAAAACTACGCACAATAACGAGAAAAAAATTACACCTTGCAATTCAGGGACGTTGACTGCGCTAAAAACAGTCATAATCCCAAAATCAAAAGTATGGACCGGAGTTGCCCTTTAAGAAGAATATGTTTATCTCCATTATGCTAATTTTGCATTGTCTTAAAGCTATACCTGCATGCAAAATGTGCATAATCAAATGACAAGTTTGAGGCATAAAGCTAGCATTCACGCATGCTTATGCTATATAAAGTATAAAAGCAAAAAAGGCATTCCTACAGCTGGAAAGGCATTGGAGCAATTGAGAGTAAGTTGAGTGCCGTCATGTGCACTTTGCTGCAATGGTGGCGTCTTGTTACCAGCTATTTCTTTCTATTTTTCTCGAGAGCTCTTGCTGCTGGCATTGGGTACTACAAAGACTGGCATCACCTCAAACAGAAGGACATTGAGGCACCCTAAGAATAAGTATATATGTTGGTGCTCCAAAAGATTTTCCTGCTGTTCCAAAAAGTGCTTCCAAATTACTCGAACCATTCACACCACTGGAACTGTTGCAGATAGTGTAAAAATCTTGGTTAGGCTCAAGAAATATTCTCTAAAGGCAAACTTCAAAAAGCCTCTACGTAATATTGAACCTGCAAAAATTAAGTTTTGTTTACAATAGTGACAAAAATGAAAAACGTTTACAATTCCCTGTAATGCCGAATTAGAGTGCAGCTCTTGAGGAGGGGAGGGTACAGGGAGGAGGGTATCCTCTCCCTCCCTCTTTCTCCTCCTCCCTTCCCTCCTCCCCCTCCCTTCCTCCCTCATGGTGGCACTCGTGACCTCTGTCAAGGCCGTCACGAGTGACCTTCGTGACGTCTCTCGCGACCCTCGTGGTGTCACGTGCGGCGTCATTATGGGAAACGTCCCCGATGCAGCACGCGGTTACGCCGATGGCGACAGCAACGCCGCTCAAGCCAAAACGGGCGCCTAAGAGCTGCGCTCTAAACTGGCTGCACCCATGAGGTGAGTTTCTCTGTCAGTAATAACTTGGGTTTCCATGTTTTTCGATAAATCCGAAACACACTGGCCAGTAAAAGTTCGCATCATTTGGGTTTATTCGAAAAACTCAAAATTTTACAAGGGTACGGAAATGAAATGACGTGGCTACAAGCTCTCCGTTTCTCTCTTCAAAATCGGCCAGCGAAACGTGTGATGCGTATCGCACTGATGTCAGTGGCTCCTGCAAGGCCGAGGGTACTGTAGTTGCGAGCGTTGCCGCTTGGTAACGCGTGACAATCTCGGCTAGTGGTAATATCTGAGAACTGTACACCCAATGGCTTACATATAGTTTGCCCGTAACGTCATTCGTGGCCATGCCGGTATTTTATGTGCCATGAGCGTTCGGTTTACCGTGTTAGTTTCACACCACTGTTTGAGGGAACCAGGAACTCGAAAGAACTGTCAGTACCCAGCTCCTGCAAGCTATATGTAGTATATAAGGTATTCACTGGGTGCCATATTTGGGGGCGGAGGGGTATGGTATGGCATGGTTGGGTTGGGTTGGGTTGGGTTGGGTTGGGTTGGGTTGGGTTGGTTTGACGGAGGTCCCCGCATCTTCAGGTGAAGCTCCTACCTTACATCTGCAAATAATGGCACTCTGGGTGGTGTGGACTGCACGTTGCGGAAGCACTGTGGAAGTGCTTCCGCACGTGGTGGCATTTTAACGGAGCTTCACAGACCGCCACCAGGCGCAATCTTGAAATCTATTCATTTGTTTTGAAATTAGTTTTCTTGAGTTTTCTGTCAGCAGCCCAGAAACAATAGTCTAGACCAGGGGTGGCCAGGCTGGCCCGGCCTAAGAGCCGCAAACAAAACCACGAAACGTCAAAAAGCCCTGAGGGGGAGGGCAAACTTTTGTCCAGTGCAATAAACGAAACTCGAACTAATTTCGATCTATCCGAGTCAAAATTAAACTGTACGTAAGGTAGTAGTAGCACAGGACTACCAAACCGCAACCTGTCTTTCAATTTAAAAAACGTTCCTTTTTGTTCTTTGGGAGGGGGGGGGTGTAGGGTGTAGGTGTAGGTGTAGTGTAGGTTGAGGAGCCATGAGCCGCACTGTAACACACGAAGAGCCGCAGCTTGGCCACACCCTGGTCTAGACTATTGTTTCTGGGCTGCCGTCACAACATAGACCATATCTAAACAAAGAAATAAGAGCGAAGATTTTGTTTCCATACCCCTTTAAGGTTACGCTTGGCAAAATAAAAATAAAAAAGAAGCTCGTTTTGCAAAATAATTTTATAAAATCACAGGGTCAGTAGTCCTGAAGAAAGGCAACGTCAGTTTCCTTTGAAATCGTGGACTACTGACAAAACGAGGGGTTTACCTTTTAGCTCGTCAAGGTTTGTTCGGGACAACAGGTCATGGTACCTCTGGATCGGGACAGTACCCATTGTTTAGGTTTCCAGTTTAGACCATACCATTTGTGCTTCTTAGAGGAAGTATGTACCCATAGATCTATGTACCCATAGATTTCAATGGAGGAAAGGAGCAGCTAAAGCTTTCATGCTTCCCAGCAACTGCTTTGTCCAGGAGCTTAGTTAGTTCAAATTATCAACTGCTATTGAAGCAACCTAACTCCGAAAACATGGAATCCTAGTTGTAACAGGGCGCCCACCTGCTGACATTCGAGTAAATACTGTGACAAAATTCTGGAGATTACCTGCTGGTATTGAAGCTTCCACTTTCGAGTGCCATGCTCATGTTGTTTTCCTTTACCAGGGTGATGAGAAGCTGGCAACGATGCAGGTGGTGCAGATAGCATCCGGAGCCAGCCACTGCCTCGCCCTGGTCAACAGTGAGTGATTCAGAGGACATCTGTGTAGCCTAAAAACTTAACCCGATCAAATATCAGACTTCTTGAGAGTTAGATACCAACTCTGTAGTTGTAGCAATGTCACTCTTTGAGGGGACTCTGAAGTGGTTATGTGTAGAATGAATTCTTGATATAGTTTCGGTACGGAATTTACTCTAGGTAATCAACGCACTGAGTATGAACAAGGCCTGTGTGTCTACTTTCCCATTAGCACATACATCTGATCATCACGGTTTACTTAAGAAACGGAAAATAAGAAGTAGACGATTCTGCGCAGGTAGTACTTTTATGTGAGGATTTTATCCCCGTCCCATAAGCCACTGGGCTCCTTCTGTTGATCTCACTAATTGGATCTCTGTGTACACCGCGGGAAAGTAGGGGTATAAGCTCTAACAGCAAAACACTGTGTCAATTACTCAAGTAGTTACCGTATATGTATAATATGTGCATTAGTAGTACTTTTCGCCCCCACTAGCTATCCTGTAAAGTAATGGAAAAGCACTTCCTGTAAAGTAAAAGAGGAAGCACTTCCTGTAAAGTAATGTGGAAGCACTTCCTGAAGTCAACTTGTACATATTTCGAAGACCATGCAAAATACAGGATAAGTGGCTGCCCTTTCTGGAACTTCTATCCCCAGCCAAATTGTTCCTACATTTGCTCCAACAGATGTCTGCAGACAAAAACAAGCACTTGCTTCTACTTCTCCCAGGCACTTGCTGCCCTCCCATCCCCAGGCTCATGACTTTTCCCCAGCCATATCCACCCCTTTATTTCTATATAATCTAAAAACACACTCCCTTTAAAAAAAAAAAAAGAAAAAAAAATCAGCAGAACCCATCCTTTGGGAATGATTATCTACGTTAATGCGAATAGCATCAAACGGTGCGGAGTTATGCGCGTTCGTGAGGTGGCCGGCACACTCTAGATACGCCAGCCCACTCTTGAGGCGATTCTAAATTTGTTGACACTTTCACAGCCCTGCGCACGATCTCCGCAGCCCAGCACGTGCGTTTGTGTCACTTAGGAAGGCGAGCAAAGCACGCGCCATACGCACAAACACTCAAAATGGTACCGACCAGACTTTCTGGCGTCTCAGCTAGTCTCAACCAACGGTACTCTAAACGGTTGTTTATATCTTCACCATAGGACGCGCTTTACAGCGCTGTCACAGCTACCAGTGCGCGCGCGTTCCATGCACGAGGGCTCATTCTGCTCTCGTGAGGCTGAGCACGGCCGCTACATCACCCTCTCCCGAGCGCGGGAGAGGGTGAGCTAGCGGCCGTGCTCAGGCCTCGCGAGAGCGGAATGAGCCCTCGTGCATGGAAGCGCGCGCCGTATGGTAAAGATATAAACAAATGTTTAGAGTCTGCGTTGAATGACTGCCTTCATAGCTCTGTGGTTAGCGCGTCTGCCTGCTGATCAAAGGGTCAACGGTTCGAATCCCAGCCGGCGCCGGTCTTTTTTATTTATTTATCGACCCGCGGCGTAAGAGGTTAAAGGACAGCCAGATAGATAGATACATAGACGAAAAGTGCGTGAAGTATCCAAAGAATGCTATTCGCATTAAAAAAACGGCCTTGTTGTGCATTGTGTTGCCACTACCGCAAAATCCCGAGAGATGCCCCACCCCGAAAGGTAAACCACTCTATTGTTGGCTTGATTTGCTATTTTCTTTTATACACCAACAGATAGCCCACTCCTAGTAATCGCAGTAAGTAATTGCAGTGTTAGGATCAGTGATGACCTCGGCGTAAATGGGTCTAGTTAGCTATGGCAGGATATAAGCGAACATTGCTAAATGGAAGTACAGTCATTTTTGCTTTATTGCCCCGCGGCAATATCAAGTTTGGCAGGGACGCATATATATTAAAATACCATTCTTTAAGACTTTTCTTAATTACACACCGAAAGCTAGCCCAGTCCTTATTTTTACCCAATTTTCTCTCGATTTTAGGTGGGCTATCTCGGGATATTACGGTTGAGTAAACTAGTGTGCAACTAGGCAATAGATATTTGTTTATTTATTTATTCTTATTTTAAGCTATGGAACACGTTCTTTTTTTTTTTTTTTTTTTTTTACACAGCGGAGCTTTTAAGGGTTAGTTTCCCCAGATTGTGTCCCCGCAAAGAAATGAAGACACCGAATCCTGGACACCTACCGCTCATCTATGGAGCGACGGGCGGGGCAAGCGCACGTATCTGCATGCCGCCGCCGCTGCATAGATGGCGGCAACCTTTCTACTCTGGCTTGCCGACTTGCGGCCGGCCATTACTTTCTATTGTACTAGCCCGCTGGTCTTCCTTCTTCACCAGAATGGAAAGGCTGAAAGTTTTTTATGTTTCCTGGTTTTAGATAAATGATAAAAAACATTTGGCAGCTATGAAGATTCACTTTGGTTTGAAAACCTTTCAATGCAGTCGCCTTCGAGTTCACGAGAGATTTTTCAAATACTGTATCTCACGGTCTTACCGCTGATTGTGACAAAAATATCTAAAAAACCCTTTTCTTTCCCAGTCTAGAAGTTCCTTAAATTAAACTTCATCTTGCTTTTTTTTTTTTTTTTGCTTGCCATTTGGGTTTACTTGTATTTTGCAAAAATTTATGTTTTTTTGTTTTTTGATGAAGCTACAGCCAACACTATGCTACATCTTTCGCTGTCACGCGCTTTTTTACACACGAAGGCACCTGTCTCGAGTTGCTTCCGGCATTGCAGCGAAGCGATAGCTCCCGCTGTCCTGTTTCAGACGGAGAGCTGTACAGCTGGGGCGGCAGCAGCCACGGGCAGCTGGGGATTGGCAGCACCACGCAGGACGCCAACCAGCACACGCCCGTGCGGGTGGTGCATCTTGCCGGGGTGCCCCTGGCACAGGTGGCTTGGCGGAGGCTGCCACAGCCTGGCACTCACGCCTTCGGGAACCATCTTTGCCTGGGGACACAACTCGTGCGTGTCTCAGCCCTCTCGCTTGCACTCCTCTGTTGTTGAAGTAATAGCTTTATGTGGAACCCCTCCACGGAGCTTGCCCGCTAATGTTGGTGTTGGTCCCATTGCATGATGTCGCAATGTCGGTCGAGGTCATGGTGTCAGTTGACGTCACAGTGTCGTGCGATGTCACTGTGTCATGTGACATTGTGCCACAGTGTCACGTGATATCAAGGTGTAGCATGATGCCACAGAACCAAGTTGCGTGACCTCGCGATTTTCCCGTTACGTTTAGAGAGGAAGGTCTTTGCCAGGTTTCAATAAAAGGTGCCGCTCGTTGAAAAGTTCTCAAATGCTGTCATGCCTTCATTGCATTTGACAAAATGTCAAAGCCAGGAAATCGTTTTTTCAGCTCTGGCAAATTCTTTAGTTTGTTTATCAAGTCAAGTAGATGCCTCTTTATGTACAAGCACCTTGTTTAAAGGGGTATATGCAGTAGGTAATCCATTAAAGAAAAGCAGTATGAAGCATGCAGTGATGTGGACCATTGGCACACCAGGATGTTTTGTATGGCACCTGTTTTGTGTGTTTCTGACCATAGCAACAATCACATGTGTGATAGTGGCCCAAAAGGGGTTCACTGTTGAGGATTTTTGCGAGTCCGGTAAATTAAGGAAGTTGTCGGACGAAGAGCAGCCGTAAAGGAAATCAAGCATATACCGTATTTGCACGAATATAACGCGACCACGAATATAACGCGAAGGCAGGTTTTGATGACCTCAAAAAGAAAAAAAAATATTATTACTATTATAACGCGAGCCGAGGCCGCGTCAGTTTCGCACACTCGGGGGCATAGCAGAAGTGAAAAGTCAATGGAAATAGAAGAAATATCAGTTTATGTTTTGACTGCACTCATCCTGACTGCTCAGGTCCTTCCGTTTACATTACACTTGGCTACTACGCAGATAAGCAGCAGCACGGCACCGCTCGTGCCTGGTAGTTCCTTTTTCTTCGGCGTGAGCTCCTCGGCAGCCCACAATCCAAGCAAGGCAGGAAGCAGAAGCACCAACACACAAACACCAGACCACTCTGGAGCAGAAACTAAAAAATGCGCAGGCAGAAAAAAGACTGCTGAACCCGATACACGATCACACTTCTTGTTCTGGTCCCTCTGCATAAACAAACACCTCGTGTAGCACGATTACGTAAACGGTCTTGGCTTGGCTTGTGTTGACTTGACTCGGCCTGGCTTGGCTTGGCTCGGCTCGAATTGGTCAGTGCCCGCATTCCCGCATGGCGTGCGCGCGCTGAGTTTCTGCTGTGGCGTGCGCGCGTTGTACAAACACAAAAGCGATAAAAAAATGTTTTTTTATCTTTCCATTGGCCCCTTCAGGTGGCCCAATAGCTAATAAATTCCCTTCCACACCCCCACTTCTTTTCCCACCGGATCTCCTGCATTGAGCAGGAGGGATGGCTTTTTCCTCTGGCTTTCTCCAGACTCGCGCGCCTCGTGGCTGAACTCGATTCCGAATATAACGCGAGGTGCGTTTTGGAGCACGTAATTCCGAAAAAGAACTCGCGTTATATTCGTGCAAATACGGTAGTCTTGTGCGAATAGTGGATTTTGAGTTCGAAGCGAATTCGAAGCGAATAGTGATTTTGGCCGAATATTTTCGATTCGAATATCGAATAGTTTTTCCACGCCTTTCACTACCATAGCGTAACGCTTAGACGAAAACCCAGCTAAACTTCTGAAGGTTGTTCCACTTGTTCATTTATAAGCTAAGTTTAATCTATCTATATTTATGAATTGTGATCTCAGAAGGTCTAATGTCTTGGGATGGCAAGCAAATGGCAGATTTGACATAAGGGGATACACCCCTGGGGAGGTCAACTTTTGAGCCCTTGGCTTAAAGTTAATTAAATTTACAGGGTAGGCTGGTGGTCCTGCTAGAGGGTGCATAACAAAATTTCAGGTCTGTCGGTTAAGCAGGAAGGAAATTAGAGCAGCTTTTATCAGCAACATGCCTACATTGTTTAGTTAATCTATCATCGGAAAACTATCACAATATTCGAGGTTCTTATTCGCTAGATATGCACAGAACGCCTAGAGGATGCGGCTATGGAAAGTATTTTGTAAAAAGTCATTTATTTCTATAACTTTTCTCTTCTGCAAAATTGTTCAACTTTTTTATCTTCTGTGTCTTCGACAAAATGTCAACATTTTTTATACAAGACATCCGTAAAGTGACAAAAAAAGTTCCATAGCCGCATTCCTTATTAAATTTCAGTCATGAAAAGTGAAGAACGAGCCTTCCCTGTATGGCCATTATCAAACGATAGGTTGACTAAAATGGAATTTATACCAAAAAGTGGAACGGAGAAAAATGTGTTCAAAGTGCTCCAAACCCTACCTTTTCTTTAGCTTCGGTGGTCAGAAAATAATTTATAAAAAATTAACTATGCAGTGTAAACTAATGAAACTTTCTGGAAATACTCTCTGGATGTCGGTGGATGTAAATATGACTTTTTCCAAAATCAACGTTTTTTGCAGAAATCCAATTTGGTGAATTCACTGAATCTCGCTTTAAAAAATATTCCTTCTTTAATCTCGAGTTAAAAGAGAAAGAATCGCGCATGATGAATGCAGGGTTTAAGGACATCTCCGACTAAGATAGTATACTCTTGCATAAGTCAGTTTAATTTTAAAACTTTTACTACAATGTAGACATACACATTCACAAAGTTTCTATTTATTTTCATATACAGCCGGCACGCGTGCACCATCCCGCTTTAAATGTATGCTTTTCTTCCAAGCGCGCAATTGCAATATTCATACTTTTCAAAGTGTTTATCGCGGTGGGTTACCCCGCTGAGTGCGCTTCTCCCCGAGCACCGATGTAATGCAGAGAAGCAACACACGCGGAGCTCGCTTCCGCGGGGTATTGCTTCTCCGCAGTGCACTGGTGCTCGGGGAGAAGCGCGCTCAACGGGGCTAACCCGACGCAATCAACACTTCGAAAACACGAATAGTGCAGTTCTTCTCGAAGCGAATATCGAATAGTGAATTATTCGAAACTACTATTCGAAATTTCGAATATTCGCACAACCCTAAAATACGGTGCTTTCCTTTCATAAACATGAGCTGACTCTGTAACTTGTCTTAATAATTTTATATTGACCTGAGAAAGGCACCGTATTAACATAATTTTAGGTTGAGCTTGGTTTATGAACCATTTCTGCTCATCTGCTTTCCTCGAAAACACACCAAGAGCCAGTTATAACAATTCACGGAAGGAGAGGAGCAAGTGACAAGATACGATGCACAGAAATGGGATATGCACGGCGATAATAAGCACGCAGATATTACCCTTTGTCATCCATGTGCAAGCCATTTTTTGGTTTCAAATGTTGATGCCTCTGCATTTGGTAATAACAAGACTGACATAGATTGAGTGTGAATAGTACCACTTGTTCATTCCATCATAGACTGGGGGGTTGTTTGTGGGGCACAGAGAACAGATATTGAAACTGAAGAGAACACTGAGCATATTCACATTCTTTGTGTTGAGGTTTTAGGCTGTTCTCCTGTGCTTCTTCTGTGTGCAGCTTTGGACAGCTCGGTATGAATGACCAGAAGGACCGCTCCCACCCCATGGTACTCAAGGCTCTGCGTTCGCAGCGGATCAAGTACATCTGCTGCGGAGAGAACCACACAGCCGCTCTGACCACGGTCTGTTGGGTTCTAGACATCCCTAAGAGCCACATTTAACTTGCAGCTAAACAAGAAAGAAACAAATATTAGTGTTGGTTACTGCAGCAGGCAAAAGAGTTATACTTGTAACACGTAACACTACAGTGCGTTTGGTCTGCGCTATGTGGTGTCGCCGGAAGTCGCTGAGGAATTCCCCGCGGTACTGCATTCTATGGCGTCCACGTCAACTGTAGGATTGAGCTGCTGGCCGATGTCGGCCATCCCGCAAAGCTAGAAACGGATTGTTTCTAGCCTGGAAACTCTAAAAACTGATCGTCATAAGAGGTACATATATAGTGTGGTATCGTTATAAGTGGATTGCACTGTATTGGCGGCTTTTCTAAGCCCGCCTAGACGTATTAAAGGCAATTTTTTCTAATCTGCCTTGACTGCTCTTTTATTCGGACGCTTTGTCGGCCCCAAAATGTCCGAAGAATCGGTCGGCGACTGTATGTGTTACAGTCCTTGGAGATGAGGTGCTCTAATGAAATGTGCCGTGGCCCACAATAGCAGCGGTACAAACATGGCGCCTCTGGCATGTCCCAGTAAACATCTTACATAAACAACAGTGTTATCGCACACTCCATTGTGCACTCTCTTGGCGGTTATCATATCTTCGACTCAAGCGATGATACTTTGACAAGCGAAAAGTTTGCTGATTCCTTGTTTGAACCTTGAAATCTGCCCGTGTCTCGTAGGATGGAGGTGTGTTCACCTTTGGCAACGGCACGTACGGCCAGTTGGGTCATGGGGTCAAGTCCAACGAAATCTTGCCCCGACGGGTCTCGGAACTTATGGGCAGCGCCATCACCCAACTGGCCTGTGGGCGGTAGGTCTCTTTGCGCTTTGCGCTGGCCTAGCTAATGGGGCTACGGGATCACGCACCAAGAATGTGTTGTCCTTTCGTGTTGGTTCTTCGTTCATTTCTAATAATTTCGTTAACATGTGCAACATTCAAAGCAAGAATTTGGGGACTCCATAAACGGGATTTACCCATGGCAAGTCATTCTTCGTGAGTAACTGGCGGCTAAATATTGGTCCTGCAGATTATTGCAATTTGGAGGTTTTGCCACTAGTGCCTGCAATCTGTTTGGTTAAATTTAATGCTTTTTATAAACTCGAGTCTGTTAATTCGCACTCGTCTACAACAACGGTTATGCAATTGACCTTTGAACAGCTTATCTTTGTTTAGTTTTTCTTTTGCCGTTATTGCTTTGCTCGTTTCTTTTTTTTTTTGCTGTTTGAATTTAGTGAGCTTTTTTTTTAATATGCATCTCACTTTTCTATTGTTTTTTTTCTCATTATTTTCGTGTTTTGTCGCTTATGCCGCAGTGAAGGTCCCGCCAGGTGCGCGTAAGGCGGCATTTGTTGCAACCATAGGTATTAGCAGAATACGCCAGGAAATTTCAACTCGAGCATAATTTAACATATTTTTTGTACAGTAGAACCCCGATAAACGGAAATCGCTTAAACGGAATTGTTGCTTAAACGAAACAACTATCGCAGAGTTGTCTGGTTTTGTATTCATGCAATGTAGAAATATTCCCGTTAATCGGAACTCAAATTCTCGCGCCTCCGGGTAAACGGAACTGAAAACGGAACGCTGTCGTCGACATATTTTTCGCTATCGCAGAAAAGAAAAATAACTCTTAGTAATAAAACAGTATTCAAAATGTTTTGAATATTTATTAGCTTTATTGCCCAAAATTAGCATGTACGCGTGTTTTTTTAGTTTTCTTTTCTCCTTTTTTACGCATAGATGGCTGTGTTTGGTAGGCTTGGCTCAACAGGGCTTCCGCTTGGCATCTTAGTCCTAGTGTCCTACTTTCTGCGATGGCAACCACGAAGCAACAACACCGTGTGCTCACGCTTAAAAAAAAGATTGAAGTCATTCATGGTTTCGAAGCGGTTGCTTCACGAAAACGGCGCTATGCGACGAAGTATGCCATCTCAAAAGTAGCCTGACAAGGATTCTTCACGACAAGGAAAAGCTGCGGAGTGCATTCAGCAGTTCGCAATTTGGACCAAAGAGGATGAGGCTGCGACTCCCCGGACACGAAGAGCTTGAGAAGTGCTTGGCGTTGTGGCTAAGAAGAGTTCGGAGTGAGAACCTTCCTGTCACCGGACTCATAATTCGTGCAAAAGCGGAAGAATTCGTTGTTCAACTCAAGATCGAGGACTTCGTGCAGCGAGGGGTGGTTGACCAGATTTAAGGGACAAAACGGTATTGTTTTTCGTGCCTTATCAGGGGAGCGTGCAGCTTACACCACTGTGTGCAAGAACTGGCAGGCACGGCGGCTTCCGGAGATTTTGCGCCAGTTTAAGCCCGATGATATCTACAACGTAGATGAGACGGCGCTCTTTTTAAACTCCTGCCATCGAAGTCGCTCCCCTTCAAAGGAGAGCAGTAATCGGCGGTGAGCTCAGCAAAGAAAGGCAGAGTGTTCTAATTAGCGCAAGCATGACTGGAAGCGACAAGCTCAAGCCTCTAGTAATTGGCAAGTCCGAGCGCCCCGATGTTTTAAAGGGGCCCTGCAAGGACTTTTTTACTGGTTTTTAATATGCATCGAACCTGAGCGAACTGAACGTAGTAACTTAGTGACACTTTTCTTTTCTCGAAAACCGCTTTATTTTAAAAGTTATAGGCAAATTAAAATTACAAAAACAAGCAAAAAATAACCTTCCTCATGACGTTCTTGGTTGTTTGAGTGGCCGTGAACTAGAGGAGGGGTAGTGGGCTCATCACGAGCGCTCACGGCTGCCGCACTCCGTGTCGACAGCGCGAGAGGGCGCCACTAAAGCATGTTTTGGATAGGCTGCATGCAGCGGGCAGCCAGAGCGGCTCTCATTGCATTTGCTGCGCGATTAAACACTAATTCGGCATGGCACTTCATTGGCCACAAACGACAGCAAGCACGGGTAACAATCAGTTTAGAATGGGAGCCACTTCGCACTGCCATACCGCGAGACGGCCAAACCCCAAGACAAAGCTGCTCGCCGTAGGCCTTCGGAACGCTCGGAGCCCGTCAGATCCTCCTGTTCATACGACCGCAGAGCCGCCGCGTACATCCGGGACCTTTCCGTGTCGGCGCCTGATCCCACTACTCCTTTCTAGTATGCGCCGCCTTTTCCACCGCTTGGTGGCGGGTATGTTGATGGGTCATTTCTTGTTTCCATACTTTATAAACTGCATTTGTTTCTTTTCTGATCTAAAATAGTGAACAAAAACTACTTTTATAAATAATTGAAACGGTTCGCACCACTCATATTTTATATTTCGACAAAAAAGAAGCTTTTAGCGGCTCTGACCAGTAGTAAGCTCAGGACCTAAGACGTCACGATTTTATGCGCGCTTTCGGTACCGTGGGTCGCCCTCGTCGGTGGAGGTGGTTTCCGCGTCTTCCGGTTAAAATATGACGCACTGATATTTAGTTACTCTCTCCGTGCCCGTTGGCTTGCCCGAACTTCGAGAGACGTGGAAACCGCAAAAAAGGTAGACGCTTAAATATGATTGCAGGGCCCCTTTAAGAACGTTGCGGCCTTGCCCGCTTTATATGAAGCTAACAGCAAAGCATGGATCACTTAAACCGTCTTTAAAAAGTCACAGCATATCCACGTGGTGAATGATGATGAGTGGGCGAAGCTCCGGAGTGAATCGTCGGTAAACCAGCGATTCTTCCGTTAATTTCCCACTCATCGCCATGTAAAGACGTGAGGAAACACTGTGTGTGTGTGTATACAAATCAAGTTTTATTATTTAGAGAAGATGGATGGATTGCGATGTCCCTTCATTATGACGGCTTTATGGTCCGTGAAATGAAGGGTGAGCGGTTCTTGTATTTGTTGCAGTGGAAAATTTGCAAATACTAGGTCTATGCATGTTCCTCGAATCGTGGGTAGGTTTCATATAGTCCAACGATATACATCTAAGTGCGTATCTAGAAGCCATGTGTTGGATGAGCCAATTATCTGTCGTGTCAGCGATATCCACATTAAAATCACCAACGAAGTATGAACGGTGCATTCTTAGTACTTTGTATCATCCGGCCGGATCTTGGCGACGCTGCCGTGCCGCTTCGGCTTCCACTCTCGTACGGCCGGATCTTGGCGGCGTCAGCCGAGCAGACTGACGACGCGATTCGGCTTCCCGCTCTCGCACGGCCGGATCTTGGCGGCGTCGACGCGCAGCCTGACGACATGCTTCGGCCTCTCGCTCTCGCACGGCTGGATTCTGTCTGCGAGCGCGCGCTGCCGCCGCCTTGCGCGCTCTCCGCTCCGCAGCCTTGTCTACTGCCTCCATCCAGCTAACTACGAGCAGCGCCAGAGCGAGTGCCTTTTATAACATGAGCTAAGCGCCATCTGTCATCTCTACATAAAGTTAATTCCGGAACACGCCATCTCTTGAGCCATTCATAAACTAAACCTCGAAGTGGCTACATACCCACAACTAGGAGGGACAGACCCACGCCTTAAGGAGCTTCGCCCCTAAAAGTGGATCCATGGCGAGGACACTCGATTTTCATGCAAGAACAAGAACTGCCCTGGACATGAAGTTGTGGAGGGCCTGAAAGCCATACAACTGGAATTTTTACCTGCCAACACCACGTCACTGCTACAGCCCGTGGGTCAGAGAGTAATCCAAGCTCTGAAAACACACTTCCGCAAGAACCTCCTGCAGAGGATGCTTCTGTGCATGGACCAAGGCAAAGACTACAAGGTGGACATCCTTCGGTCTGTGTTCTTCCTCGACCAAGCTTGGAGGCAGATCAGTGCTAGCACAATTGCCAATTGTTTCAGGCACGCAGGATTTGCCTCAACCCTGCAGGATCCAGGCATTCAGGATTTGCCTCCAATGGAACATGATGATCTTGCTGAGGAGGAAGACCAAGACCTGTTGGAGCAGTTTTCAGTGAGAGGAGTTTCATTTGACTTCGATGAATATGTACCCATTCACAACGACGTCGTGACCTGCTCTGAAAACACTGTGGAGAGTATCGTAGCTGAAATTTGCAATGAAGAAAGTAAGGAAGAAGCAGAGATAGCTAGTGATGAAGGTAGCTGAGCCAGCTGTACCGCTCAGCAGACAGGCTCGGCGCTCCAAGCACTTAAATCATTTTGTTTACAAGAGCAAGACTCAGAACTCCACCTACAGAACTTCTTGACCGTGGATGACGTCATTCGGAAGAAAGAGGTTGCTGGATCTTAAACAAACCAAGATCTCCTCGTTTCTTCTTCTCAGTGAGTGACTGTTTTTAGAGACACCCTGGAGAGCAGGGAAATAGAGAAATGGAGAACATGAATATTGCTTCAATTTTTTTACACGGTTTGTGTGAATGTACAAATGCAGCAATTTGGTGTTTTTGTCATTATTTTGCCTCCTACATTCACTTGCTGGTTTTTACAAATTTTGCACTTGTGGAAACAGCATTTAAGCTGGCATGTAACTTTTTTAGTGTACCTACACCAGATACTCTCAGTCCCTGAGGTTACGTTTATCGAGATTGTACTGTATATCAAATTATTGATACATTGAACAGTATTACGATCCCCTTTGAACTCAACATATCCGGGATCGACTGTTGTACATTCCCAAACTCCAGCTTGGATCAGATTCACAAAAATAGTTAGGTGCATCCACCTTGCATATTTTGTCTAGAAAATGCACCAGGGGCAACTAAACTGGCTTGCTTCACACGCTAGAATGAGCTTCTTTATTGTTGTCATGTTGGTCTTCTGCTATTGCAGTCAAATCTCGTTAATTTGAACCTGAGGGGGACCAAAACTTTGTTTGAATAACCGGGAGTTTCCTTCCTAGAAAAACATAGGACAGGACCTGCACGTTAGTTTGAATTATCCACGAGTTTGAATTAACAAGATTCCACAGTAGAAACATTACATAGTTATGAGAGGCTTGACCCACTCAACCTTGCATTGAGTGTAGTGAAATTGAAACCCACAAAGGGATAGAAACAGCGCATAGTTGAGAATGATGTCTCTGGATCTTGGCTTTCTGTCAATAAAAGCTGATAGCTGCCAGAAAGTCGTCAGCAAACGAGGGATTCGTTGGCTGTTTCTGATAGCTGTCGTAGCCAGGGACCTGAAACAGGTACTATGCTTGCAGGTGCCACACGCTCGTGTACGGGCCCCGGATAGGCCGGGTGTATGCCTTTGGTCTGGGAGGGGCGGGCCAGCTGGGACAGGGTAGCCTGACCTCCACTACCTCCCCTGCCCTGTTCTGGGGCCCTGGAACGACATGGTTCACCCCGCAGAGAGTGAGAGGTCGCCCAGCCCCCAGCCCACGCATTGCCCTCCCGGTGAGGCCCTGCCCTGTGTGAATGACCTTGTTGTGGGTTGTTCTAGGCCAGTAAAACCGGAGTGGTAGCATGTCAGTCCTTCTGCGAATAAGATTTCGTTGTGGGGACTCGACATTGCTTTTTCATACAGTGGTCAGGGCATTGTGGCCAGGATTTATTTTTTGGGGGATAGGGAGGCTAGGCTAAGGAGCTAAACATGAGGAATGGCATACTAAGTATGTTGCGAATAGTGGATTTTTAGTTCAAAGTGAATTCCAATTGAATAGTGGTTTTGGCTGAATCTTTTCATATCGAACATTAAATAGTTTCTCCAAGCCTTCCACTATTGTGTACCTTCTTTAAACAAAAATTCTGCTAAACTCAGCGGCAGTGGGCAATGCGATAACACGCGATAAAGTGGTGGTATGCAGATCTGTTGAGTACGAAGGTCTGCAGCCATGCGCGGGCAAAATCGCATCGTCATCCTGTAACATAATCGAGCGGTGGGCGGTCATTCGGAGCAATGGGCGGTCAGTCAGAGCGGTGGGTGACAAAGCCACTGCCGCCCACTGTGGGGAGAACCCTGCGCTATACCGTATTTACTCGCAGAATGAACACACTTTTTTTTTTTTTCCGAAAAATCGATGCAAAGTTTGGGGGAGGGGGGGGGGCGTTCATTACGCGAAGTAAAATTTTTGTGTCCGTATTTACTCGCATAATGAACGGACCTTTTATCCCGAAAAATCAATGTAACTTCTCATCTCTTTGCGCGCAACGCGCAACTCAAAAAAAAAACTGCGATGCGCAAAAAACAAAAAAAAATGCTCCTCTCTATGTTTTTTTTTCTTGCGTTCGTGTTTTCTTTTTCTTTTTTGCATTTTGCAAGTTGTTTTGTTTCCCACGCTGCCCATGCATTCGCGACCTCGCTGCACCAGGATAGAAAAGTGCATTCATTTCGAGCGCTTCTCGCTTCTCTTTCTAAAGTGCGAGGAGGAGGCGAGGGCAGGATGCCTTTATTATGTGCGCTTTGCTTAGGCGAGGGCTTCCGGTTCTCTTTCTTATCTCCTTAGGCCATGGCCGCAACCCCAAAACCTAACTGCGCTGTAAAAAAGAAAAAAAAAGAACTTTTTTAGTGTTTTTTTTTTCTAAATTCTGTGGATTTTTTTTTTGTTGCTTTTTGCAAGCTGTTTCGCTTTGCTTTGGCGAGGGCTTCTCCAATTCTCCTTCTTATCTCCCTTGCGCGCTGGCCAAGCGCAACGCAAAATCCAACCTGCGTCTGTGGGGAAAAAAAAAAAAAGTCCTTTTCTTGTATGTTTTTTTTTTTTTCGTTGGTTCCGTTGGATCTTATCTTTTTAACGCCTTTTTGCAGTAAGGCGTTTTGTTGGCTCACGCTGCCTACCAGGGTGCGCACAGGTCCTGAAATCCTTGAAAACCCTTGAATTTGAAAGTTGGGCTTTTTCAAGGCCTTGAAAAGTGCTGAATATCTTGCCACCCTGAAAAACTCCTAATTCTTAGCGCTTTCACTCGGTTGACAACCCGGTTCGCCTTATAGCGGTTGAGCGGGGCCCGGGAAATTGCTTGCTTTCCGACACCGAATCGCGAAATCAAACCAATCAAACCTCCTGCGAAAAAAAACGCCACTGGCGCTTTTTTATTTTCTTTTTTTTCATCTTTGGCTTGCTTCGACTTCAGGGTTGGCCAAAAGGCCGTAAGTGGCCAACAATGAGGCTGGAGAGCCTGGAAAGTCTCGACCTCTTCAGTAAAAAGCAGCATGTTGCGCCAGCGTGCTTATTTGCAACGGGAATGCTGTTATATGAATCAAGAGTTAAATTTAGTAGTATTTAATTCTTTCTTTTGCCTTCGTCTTTAGCTGGATTTATTGGCAACCCACTAAAAAAGGCGCAGCCCCATAGGCCGAGAATTGTCTGCTGGCCACATTGTGCTTTGTTTATATCTGGTCCGTGCCTACTCCGGATGCTTTGTTCGCTGTTTGTTCCCATGTGTCGCTTATGGTGCGTGTAGTGGACCCAGTGATTCGTGCATTCAGATGGCATAGAATAATGCCCGGGAAATGTAAGTTCCAAAGCGCTTGGGCTCAGCAACGACGACTATAGACCCCTTTCAAAAAGTCTGGCAACAGCGAAAATCCGCTGAACGAGTCCAACAACATTGGGCGGCCGGCGCCATTGGGAAGGACTCCGTTGCGGCCGGCATAGTTGTTTTGACTGTAGCGTTCTTGTTTCGTCGATCCCTTCGCCTCTGTATGGCTGCAGGAAGCGTTTTCCCGATCACGGGTTGGGTAAACGACCTTTCCCAACTCCCAGCCGTTAAAGATGATGAGGTATATCGGTTCTTCAAGAGCTGATCGGACTCGGAACGACAATTCGACAGAAGTTACAACTTCCTCGTTGAGGGGTTCGTGGTCGCCGCATCCATAAAGGCCAACTACGCAAGAAAAAGGTAATTACTAAGATCTTTGTAGTTACGGCATCAGACATGTGTTAGTATGCATCAGAAAATGATAGGAACCGGTTATAATTTACGGGCTGTAGTTAGAGGTCGCCAGTACTCTCCGGATGTGCGACGAAACAAGCGCAGGGGACCCGCTTCGCTGTCGCTCGCCAGGCGCGTTCCCACCGGCGATGCGATCTAGTCGCGCGATAACTTTCATCGCAAAAGCGACCATCGCGGGCAAAAAGCGACGCGATTTGAGCAGTCGCTACTCGACCCGACTTTTTTGCGATGCGATCTAGTCGCGGAGCGGCTGAGCCAACCAACGGCGTTCGGAGCGAGAGTTTTCGAGAAACGACTCGCCAACGAAGGCGTTGGACTCGCTCATCGCGCACGCCGGTGTGACCATCTAATTTTTTTAATTAGATGGTCATAAATCAATAAAAATCTAAACCTCTCAATAAAAATCTAAACCTCTACTTCAAGTACAAAACAAATAAAAAAACGGACCTTTTGGGGGCATATTTTTTTATTGTTTTGTACTTGGAATTAAGACTTAAAATTTCAATGCACAAATTCAACCAGTAAAAGACGTATTCGACGCAAGTTTCTACTTGATACGTCGAGTCCCTTTTTCTAGAGGGAGACTTTAGAGTTGAAATGTAGAGCAACAGGTTTGCAGTGAAGCAGAAGTTGCACGCGATTGCATGTTGCTTTGCATAAAGCACGCGCTGCACAGATGTGTGCGCTACAGGCAGGTTAAAGCGTCAGGTCGTATGGCTTCATGCGTACCTAACATATAATTTACACGCGCAAGTTGGAAGCACCGCGAGCTCGTGCATACCTGAAGCTAGGCGCTCAAGAAGCTGTCACGTCCACAAGCGATACCACGAGCAACATTATATTTGTATTTGACGCTTTGATTTCTTCGAACTAGCTGAAACTTGAAAACTCTACCTCCAAACGCAAAAAATTGAGATTAAAAACACCGGACTCATACACCCAAGGCGCGTAGCGTGGGATCGGCTCGTGTTCCGTTCTTGCACTTCAGCAGGGAAACGTTTGCGCGGCTACGCCGCTGAATATCCCCACCAGACCGACGCCCGTCAACCGATAACGAGTACATTTACGAATACGTAC
Organism: Ixodes ricinus; assembly: GCA_037355805.1. Classification (NCBI taxonomy): domain Eukaryota; kingdom Metazoa; phylum Arthropoda; class Arachnida; order Ixodida; family Ixodidae; genus Ixodes; species Ixodes ricinus. Next base: position 26,839 of record JAZHYW010056303.1, read on the forward strand.
CTTAATGCCAGACTTGTCCAGATACCCACTCTGCTTACAGAGGGGCACGCAGCAGTACGTTGGCATCGTGGGCCGGAATTGACTAGCGTCTACGGCCTACGCAGCGTATGCAGCGGCGCGCACTATCCTGCAGCATGGCGGCTGCCGCTAGTTGCCGTTGCGTACGACAGGTGGCGCTTTTTTCTCTGATGGGTCTATAAGACTATAAGCTTTGGGTTGCGCCAGATACAGCAAACCCTCACTGCGCAAAATGCACACGCTGCAGAAAGACGTTGACATCGCTTCATGGGCGAATCTGCCCATCGAAGAGACGAGAAATGAGAAATGAGATCGAAGAGATGAGAGAAATTTAGAATTATGTACAATCTCCAGAACTAACTTCACCTGGTCGAATAGAGCTTCTGTACGCAATAACTTCAAGTGATGGCCGTCAGTTTTCTTTGTTGTGTGCAATAAAAATAATGTGTGTGATCTACTGTAGTGTGCTTTATTTTTTTGAAAGGTCCTTGAAAAGTCCTTGAATTTTTTTCTTGAAAAACCTGTCGCC
>JAZHYW010056304.1:0-11844 GCA_037355805.1 Ixodes ricinus
AAAAAGTTGGGGCTCCAATCCGCGCTGTGAAGGTGGCTGGTCTCAGCGAAGCTGTGGTATCACCTGCAACGATTGCCTACTGCACTACACAAATGCCACAGCCAGTGGCAGCATGCCGTCTCTGGTCGTATTGCTGTTTCTTTTCCCTTGCCGCTCCTAGTATACGCAGCTCCTCGGGAGTCCTAACTATGCGCGGCTCATTCATCGCGGTGCTGCAGCAACAATGAAATCAGTTGCCATAGCTCCGTTTTATCTTACATTTAAGCACAGCGGATGTTACGAGCCATTGGAGCCAATTAGAGGCCGTGTGAGTGTCACGTGACCTTAGGGAGGGGGCACAGCGACGCGCGGAAAGCGTATCAGGGGCCACGTCCACAGAACGGGATTGGCTAAGATAGCTCGTAGCATCCGCTGCGTCCGGACGTAAGGTGAAACGGGGTATAGGCGGGTTCTTCTTTTATATATGAAAGGCTAGTGACGTCGCTCCCCACGTCGCAAGCTGCCGTCGCCGCGGCAGCTTGGGCAACAGTAATCTTCACCGGGAACATATGCGGTGAGCGCTACGTGCTTCGCATTGTTTTCAGGAGCTTATCATTCATTATAGGGTTAGGATGCTTGTTTTGTGCTTATTCTTCATTGAAACAAATGTTCTGTTGTACGTTGTATGCATGGTGTTTGTACTTTTCGCTTCAATCTTCTGAAGTCTTTTTTCCGTGAGAACGCTGACACGAAAACACACGCGGGGAGTGAGTGAGTGAGATTACGTTTATTTCAGAAAGGGGGCACCAGATACCTTGACGAAAGTCATCTTATCCGGTGGGGGATGTGGGGAGGGGGGGATGTTGGGAAAAAGGGAAGTGGTTATATATATTGGGCTAGGCCCGCCTTCGAGAAGATTAGTTGCTTCCTGTCTGGAGGACCTTTGTTGGGGGTAACCCAGTCTTCGTAGTTTTGTGGTGTGAGTTCGGCGGCACGCCTTGAGATCGCTTCCTGTCGTTTTCTTGCTGTTGCTTGACAGTCCCAGATAACGTGTCTGCAGGTAGCCGGTACATGCCATACTGTGCAGTTAGGTTCAGGGCTCGGGGCGTGTTTGATGTTGGTTTGTAAAAACGCTTTCGTAGAACGGGTGTAATGGCCGTGTTAGTAGCGAGGTAACGGAGGCACACCTGCTCCCACCGTGAGTATTTTGATGGGAGCGGGTGTTCCTCCGTTGGCAGTAGAGCAGTCAGCCTCGCTTTCCGCTATTGTCTTTCGAGTGTCTTTATTTCATCGGGATCGGGGTCTTCGGTGGGTATTGTAGCGGAGGAGTCCAGGAGGCCTTGTGTGGAGCAGGTTGCTTGTAGCGTGCTCCGTGCGGCCTCATGGGCTTCTTCGTTTCCGGCGGGATATCTTGGTGTCCCGGGATCCATGAAATTTTGAGGGTGATTCCTTTAGTTCAAAGGTAGTGCGCTGTGGCTTTGATTTCATTCACAGTCTTGTTACTGCTGCTGGCTTTCCTGCATTCTTTAACAGCCTCTTGGGAATCAGTGTAGATGAAGATTTCTGTTGGGTGCTCATTCCTCTTGGGCGTTTTCTAGTGGCCAAAGATTGCGCGGGGAGAAGGAACGTGTTTCGCATTGTTCGCAGGCACCGTTATCATCCATTATGCGGTTTGCTCTTCACACGAGGGCTTCGAATGACGTCAACCCCTTTCGAAGCAGCTGCAAACCTAATATTTGTTGGAATGCGTGGGAGGGTGTTCCTATTGTTTACACGCACCTTATCATCCATCATGTGGTTTTGATGCTTGTTTTGTGGTTTTCTTTATTGAAACGGATACTGAGTTGTATGCTGTATGCCTGATTTCAAAGGAGATATGCTGTTTTGCCTTCAATTGTTCGCCGGGAGTTTTTTTGCTTACAACGCCAACGACACAAAAATTTCTTTGGCTGGTAGAGGTATACAGCTTCACTGTAAAATCGCTTTGCTTTCATATGTCACACAGATTTTATGCTGCAGTCCAAGAAATTTATGGTGGTCCGCGTGCTGAACAACGAAAACGACCTTCTTTCGTCCGCCATTTTGCCTGACCAGCCCTGTAGTTCGTTTAAGTCTCGAATAGTGGGTGATGTGCTACCATTATTTGTGGCACAAACACCCTTGTGCATTGCTTGTTCCCTTCTTTTTTGTTGACTGCCTTTGTGGTGTAGAGATTCCGTTTCGGCCTCCATAGTGTGTGATGTAAGGTGCGAACCCTGGGTGGTCCCTTCCTTTCCGAACACCTTCTCTTTCCCCGTGGAGTATTTGGGGCGTCGCTCATAGCATTACTTACTTTGCAACATTAAAACCTCAATGTTCCTTTTTTTCATTTTTTTTTCAGGTGATCTTTTTATTAAGTAGAACAGCGACCAGCTCGCTTGTCTTTTAATTTAAACATCATTTCTGTTGTTTATACTGGATATTTTTTTTTTTTTGTGAAAAAAGAACTCAAATTGTATTTTAACTTTAAACATATTTTTCTCTCAATGAATGCATTACAAGTATGTTTTGTTGCTCGCGTTAGCATGGTCACTTTTTCATTTTGTTGAACACTGGCAAGACTTGAACGCATCTCCTGTGAATGTCTGCTGTTGTGAGCCACAAGTTGGGATTGTGCCTTAAATTGAATGAGGACTTTGAAAAAAACTTTCAGCCTTTCCACTCTGGTGAAAAAGGAAGACCATCGAAGCTGTACTATAGGGTGGGAAGAAAGTAATGGCATCGGCCTGCGAAGTCGCGGCAAGCCAGTGTAGAAAGGCTGGAAAGGTTAGGCCGCCGTCGCTCATAGATAGCGGTAGCTGTCCAGAGTTTTGTGTCATCATTTGTTTGCTGGTAAACACGATCCTGGGGAAACTAACCTTTAACCGCTCCGCTGTAACAAAAAAAAATTTATGGCTTCAGATACAGAGGTCAGGGCGACCCAAGGATGGCACTGTGGTACCCGGACAAGGACCTAAGAGCCCACGAACCAAGGGCCCACGAACCAAGGGGCCAGGGCCTGGTGGGACACGACTCGAGGGGACAGGACCCAAGGGTCCCAGACTTGACGATGCAGGATCCAAGGGTTTACGAGCCAAGGCGTCAGGACCCAGGAGTGTCTGACCCAAGGAGCAAGGACCCGAGGGGCTCTGTCCCATGGGAGGTTAAGAGACCATCCTTTCCTGACCAGTCGTCCCTGGTGCGGAAACTGAATGCAGAGAAAGACAGTCTTAAAGCACAGTTGCTCAGGATGGAGTCGAGGGTTCGGGTAAGAGCCTTGTACGCTTGTTTTTTTGCCCCCTGGTTTTCCTAAGAGTGTTACCTCTTTCCGTACCAAGCCCATAAGCCATCTACATGCCACCAAAATTAGAATTTTGTGTACAAATTGTGTGCGAGAGAAGTGCTATGACAAACCAAGGTTTTCGGTAGTGAAATAAGTGTTCAGGAGGACATGCACCTCCGCATGCAACAGCATCTCTGAATGGAATGACACCATGGAAGCACACTTGCCGACAGACCAGAAAAGGACAATATAAGCCAGAGCTCTTTAACTTACAGCAGTGATAGTGCTGTGTATGGGGCACACCTTGTATAGGTCGACTCCAAATGTAGCTTTAAAGGGACACTGACGTCCCCTAAAAAGTTTCTTTCATTTTTTGCCAGGTGATTCATTATGGTGTCGGAAGGCTACGCAAATTAATATTTTGCGACAGAGTCACATATATATTTAGTAAAGCCATAAAACGCAACTGCTCGAAACCGAAACCAAAACCTGCGCACGGAGGTCGGAGAAGTGAGGTGGAGAGGAGAGATTGAGTGGTGGAAGTCACGTAACTACACCCAACCGTGTACCTCTTTTTTTTTTCCTTTTTTTTTCTTTGGCGCGCAGCAGATTATTTGTGTGTCGGGGAACCGTTTTCCGTGCGATTCCTTTGCAGTAATGTTTGTTTAGCTCAATGTTCTGCACTTCAAGATGAGTGGTTTTGTGCATGGAGATGGGTAGTGAGTGCCCGTGTTGAATTTCCGTGATCGGCTCCGAAAAGAATACCCCCAAGATGTTGCGTGAAAAGCTGCCTCACATGTCCTGCATTTGAAAAGTGGCATTGTGCGGCAGAGTCTGCACATGTTTCCGAAAGATCAACGGGATTGGGACCAATGGCTGGCTGCAATTCCTGTAGAACATTTACGGGAACCTCGGAAAGCAGACGCTACCCGATTTATATGCTCCTTGCATTTTGTGGAAAGTGATTACGTTGAGTTCGCAAGTGTAAAAAGGAAATCCCTTACCATTTAGTTCAATGACGTTTCGTCCACAACATTTGTTTTTTCAATGATAATTGTAAAAAAAGAAATGTAAATAATGCTAAAATGTTTGAAAAAAAAAAATGTATGCTTACACTTGGGATTGAACCCGGTTTTACCGCGTGTGAAGCGGACATCTTTCCACTGAGCTACTGGGGAAACACTTTCGTTGGAAATAATGCAGCCGGTCAACTGTAGGTTGGAAAGTTTGCTGCCTATTTTCCTCCAGCAAAAGCACTCCCGGGCCGAAGTCGGGAAGCACCACGCATTTGCAACATTCGCACCTAGTAAAGAAATAGTATGCGTGCATATTCAACTCGAATTACGCACTTTGTGCTTGACGTTTGCTGCGAGTGATGTCTTCAGCGACGAGAAGGGGTGCGGGTCGGCAACGTCTTTGTGCGAATCGGCTTGGTGGTCGGGCATGTCGTACAGGATGAATGCCAATTCTTTTGATTGGTCCAAAATTTCTCTTTCAAAGGAAGACAGAATTCGCCGGTACTGCGAACGACAGTCCTAAAACAGAGGTTCCACTCTCGTCGTCCGCTGCCATCGCCGTCCCCGCGAGTCCCATGATACGCGAAACGACAGAATGGGTCTCATATTTTTTTAATATGGAGTGTGTATTTTCAATGACGAACGACTTAGATTAAATTTGGTGGTTGTGTCTAAACTTTAGAAAACGGCCCATGGCCACAAAAAAGATAGTGAGTGCGACTCAAACTGGCCAATTCTTGATCGGCGGTTTTCGGACAAAAAGAAACCGAATTTCGAGCTGCAAATTCTGTTCTGGGTAGTTTGGCTCTCATATCTGACGTACAACTAAAAACCTCGGCGAGCATAAATACCCTGTCAGTGTCCCTTTAAACCCCTCCCGAATTCTAAAAGTTTTTTTTTTAGATACCATTTCTGAGATACCCTAGTTTGATGTACCCATTTCTGAAAAGGTAGACTTATAGACCGACACGCGGGCTTGACGTCGCAGAGCTGTGGCGGCGCTGCGATCGCGCCGGAGCCAGGGGGTGTGGGCAAAAGCGCGCACGTTTCACATGGGCGTCATAGCATTTCAGCATGCCGCGAAGCTGTGTTGCCGTTAATTGCACCGAATTGTACAAGAAAAGCAGCGGAGTGAGTTTCCACAAGTTCCCGGCAGACTCTGAAAGGCATAGAAGGTGGATAATATCCGTGGATCGAAAAGAATGATCGCCTTGCGCGACCGACCGTTTGTGCGGCAAACACTTCCTTGAAGGCAAGTGCGGCTTCCATTTCAATCTCCGTCCCGAGGCTTGCTTGCGTGCAGGGACACCGTTGTCTGATCGAGACCACCCGGATTTAGTTCCCATGGTGTTCGCGCATTAAGCATCGGCCAAGCGCTCGTCGGAGGATCGCTACGCGCGTGCTATCCAGCAGAAGGGGATCGGCGACAGAACGGCAGTGTTGTAGGCGTTACCGAAAAAAGTAACGAAATACGTTACTCGTTACTTGCAAATAAAAGGTATGCGTTACTGAGCTACGTTACCTAAAAATAAAAGGAACGCGTTACCGCTACCGATAAAAAGTAACGCACGTTACTTCTGCGTTACTTTTTAAATTATGATTTAACACATTTGACGGTTTTGACGATACAGGTCATATATCAAGAAAATTATGTTCATGCAGAAACTGAACATAATTACTCTATCTCTTCTTACGGTTTCACCTAAATACTCACAAGAAAAAACGCAAAGAAAAACATGGCTTGACGCCTAAAACACGGAAAAAATTGAAGTGTAATTTCTTTAAGTCTTTGGAAGTAGTAACTAGTAACGTAACTATGTTACTTGAAATAGTAACGTAAGTATGTTACCCATTACTGTGTCGAAAACGTAACGAGTAGGTTACTATGTTACTAAAAAAGTAACGCGTTACCAACAATGCCGTTACTTGCAACGTGTTACCGCCAAGACTGCAGAACGGACAAAGCGTTACTGCTTGTCATGCCTTGTGGTCATGAGGGTAGGAAAAATATCGTACCTTGACTTGAAGACGCTGTGTGTATTTAATCAATTAATGAATACACACACTTCCGCATACCCACAGTCTGCTGATCCCGCCGGCAGTGCGAAAACCGACTAGAAGTAATCGTAGGCCTCGAGAGACTTGTACGCCCGCACCGTGTCGGCCGTGAACTGGCTTGGCGAAAAAACTAAATAAACGTCGACGTGAGCTGTCGACTTCGGTGGCAGCAACTTTACGTCGGAAGTCCAGCAGGCCTTGTTTACACCGTACGGATCCTCGTAGACAATGCCGTCCACACACAGTTTGTTTCGATACCGCTGTCGTTCAGGCTCGGGCAGCGAGCTCAAATAGTCTGGCATAGCACGCGACATACGTTGTCAGGAAATACGACGCACAAATAAAGATACAAGCGTCCCTACAATGTCGACAACGAGCGCACGCCATAGATTGCAATGGCGAAAACACGGAGAGCCGGGCTGCTTTTGCCCACATAGCTACCGCGCATGACGCGTCCCTTCCGGCCGTGTTGGTAAACAGTGCGCTCCGCGTGTCGGTCATATGCAGCAACATATGGTACTTCGAATTTCGTTTTAATCATAGTAGTGTGATATAGCTGCAAATGTTTCGATTTTTTTTGTTCAGATATTTTTCTCAAATCACATGTTCAGCATTTAAATTTGTGTAAACCTTTCTTTCTTTTTATAGAACAGCTTATTGGGCACATTTTTATGTACCATAATTTGCCATATGCTAAATAGCTCTAAAAAAAAAAATGTGTTTATTTCTTCAAATTTGCCACTTTTCCTCGAGCCTACGGAAAGAGTTAACCTCCAATGTCACTCCTTATAATAACTGCTTTCAGGACAAAGTTAATTTTTACTCGGGTTGAATGTATAGGTGCAAAAAAGATTTCTAGGGTTTTTGCATAATCTGATTAATCTTAAGAGCTGAGAAGAGGTTCATTGAGTGGTGTTTGACAGTGTATGGGCTATGCGTGCTCTGTCAGGAACAGAAGTTGAGTGCACATGTGTCTCCCGTCAGTTACCCATTCAAGAATGGAAGCTTTGCAACAAGAATTAGAGCTCAAGCTTCTTGTGCACATAGTGCTACACCGTTAGAATGAACAAATGATTGCTGTGTTTTTGTTTTTCTTACAACAAAAACTATTATTGGGGCAGCAAGTCCTCACTTGGAGCACTAACTTGGGGATAAAGATAGGTCCCCGTCAACACTCTATCCCAGCAAATTGCAAAATATTACTGCTGTCGGGTTTGCACTAACAGTGTCGTGCTCTGTGCATTAGAGAGCTCTAAATTTTCAGAAAAGTGAAGGGTGGTCACTCTGGCATGTACGTGTGTGAGCTTAGTACTTGGCCGTTTGCCAGATTGTTGCATGAATGCTCAATCATCTGCTCAGTCCCCTTTGAGTTGCTGAGGGCTGGAAGTGGAAAAGTCTAAGGTAAATCTGGTATTTTCTTTGATGATTTAGTTTCCCTTTGCTTTTCATAGGCCCTGGAGTTGCAGGTGGCAGAGCAAGGGCCCAAACGTCCCAACCTAGACTTCCTATCCAGGGTAAGATGGAGTTTTATTGTCTGATCGGGCTGGCAGCATGACTCTGCCTTTGTGTGTTCCTTGTAATGGAATGGTAAAGAAACCTCCGAAACACTGATAGCTGTACTGTCTCCATGGTCAACAGAATTTTAGAGCAGAATATAAAATAGAATGGTTTGGACAGTCTCAAAAACGAGTGTTGAGGTTATGTGGATGGAGGTGGTGAGTGGATCTAAATATTGTCTTGTACAATCACGGGCTCAGTTACTTCAGATATTTAGTTCAAAGACTGGCTGATATACCATTTTTTATGGATAGTGAATAAGTTCAATAGGGAATATATGAGTTCTCTATTTGTCAGAAATGTCCCATCCTCTATAATTTTTGGCAGAGTTTGGCAATTTTCTAAGTGACCTATTTAAAGGGATACTGAAGCGAAATTTTGATTTCAGAAAACAATGCAGAAGCGCTAGGCGGGACGCTACAAACCCGAAAGCGTCGCCCATAAAGCGATATCTCAAACCGATGGTCGTATATTTGTGAAAGAAGACCGCGCTTGAACAATGGCCAAAAAGGCCCGTGACGTCGCGATTCTCGTTTCCTCCTCTTCTCGCTTTGACTCCGTGAGGACACGAAAAAGGGAGGAAGCAAGGCCGTTTCTACCCCCTTCTCAACTATTTGCAGGAAACACGACGTCGCGATTCTCACTCAGTCGCATCCTTATTTTACAAAAATACAGCCATCCGTTCGAGATATCGCTTTATGAGTGGTGTTTTGGGGTTTGTGGCGCCCCATTGAACACTCCGGCTACCTGATTTTGTGAAATCCAAATTTCGGTTCAGCATCCCTTTAAGTGTTTTAATGACCTTGACATTGCCAGAAAGCTCAAACTTAGTTACTTTTTATTGAATACATATTCAATATAATATGTTCCATACATTTGAAAGAATGAATGTTTCGAAAATCTAGCGAATTCGAAACTGATTTTCTCAGGTGCCATTTTTTATTTGCTTTGTCTTATTTTATTTATTCATTTACCCTAAGGGCCTTTTCGGGCATTACATGGGGGGAATTCATACAAAGAAAAAGGCGTGTTGACAGTTTTGATAGTTAAAACACACAAAAAGAAGCCGCAATACACAGAAAAGCAGTAAATATAGATACAGAGTTCAATTGCTGCACTTCAATGGAAATATTATGCAGATTCAATAAAGAAGAGAAAACATCCAATGACATACTACATGACAATGGCTTATCTACGACGAGGAACAAAAATGACTATGCTTTTAATAGAGAAAGGGTATCAAGAGATTTATAAAAGACTAATAATTCTTTGTCATTGCTGTCAAAGACAGCAAGGTCAAGAGGAGAGTATTTGTATAGGTTAGTGCGTGCAAATATTGGGGTTACTTTGTTGGGGGGGTCAGGCGAGGGAAGATGCAACTAGCTGGCACAACGTGCGTTTGTCGGAAGGGCGTCAAAGAGAGACATTTTATGAAGTATAGAAAAACTTTTGTTACGCCTTCTGCTTTCGAGGGATTCTACATTTAGGGACACTCTTATACTTGTTATACTGCATGTGGTTGAATAATTGCGTGTTATAAACCAGGCTGCTGTATTTTGAAGAGACTAATTATTTGCATCCTAACGAGGGATATGTATGCTATTATTAGTTTTGTATTGTGGTCAGATGACAAGTTTCTTTGCAGGAAACCCAGGGTCTGATTAGCTTTTCGTAGAATTATTTCAATATGTAATTTCCAAGATAAATCTACTCTAAGGTGAACACCTAGGTTCCTAAAAGATTGCACTTTTTGTATGTCTACGCCGTTAATTTGATTAGTATGCTCGGGGATGTTGGTTTTTGTAGTGAAGGTCTTGTGTTTAGTTTTTTTATCTGTATCTATCTGCATCTGCCAATCAGCACACCACAGTGAAATTTTGTCTAGATCTGCCTGTAGTATTGTGCTATCATAGGGGGAGGTAATGGTCTGGTACAGTGGTTCTCAAATGGGGGTTTGCAGACCCTTTGGGGTTTGCGAAGGCATTCTAGGGGCCCGCAAAGCCCTGCCTCATCACTCAGTTTCATGTTTCACCACTTTCACCCATAAATATGCCTCTTCGTGAATCGCTGCTTTTACCCCCATGGCAGATTTTCCCCGCTTTGACCACTCCTGCAAGTTGCGGCCCATTTTTTCGTCAACTACTTCATATACAGTAATTCAACTTTACCTTTGGCAATAAACGATTGGAACATACTACCAAATGACATTGTTACCATAACTGACACACATAAGTTTGCCGCCTCTGTAACCACTTTCATTTCTGCTTTAACCGACTAGTTCCCCTCTTCTAATGTGTTAAAATTGTGTGTGCTGAAGTGTTCGATAAAGAAAAACAACAAATGTACCACTCCCTTGTATAATGCCCGTAAGGGCCTTCAAGGATAATAAATGATGATGATGATGTTTCCAAAATCGCATGATTCTGCATTGTTGGACCCGTCAAAATGGTTTATTTCTCCGTAAATATTTCAGACACTGCGATAAAGCTTTGCAGGAGTGTGCATGATTAGTTGTGAAACCCCAGCACATAAAAATGGAAATAAAAAGTAATCTTTTGCAGAAGAATCGCAATTTCAGGCCCATGTCTCCCCTTGACGAAACCCCTAATCCCGGATATTTGTCTGTCCGTCCATGCATTTGCCCACTGTATCTCGTGGGGAAGTGAGGTCACACAATGTCATGATGCCATCACTTGACACCACGTCTTGACGCCGTTATGTTGTGCCACGCGATCACATGGAGTGATGTCTGGTCACAGGATGTCAGTCTTCCGGCTAAATTCAGTGGGGAGGATTTTGGAGATGGAGGTTGCCGGTAAATTGTTTGTCTCGTGTGTATATCATCGTGCGAAACTCCAGCTGTCCCAGGTGCTGGAATCTGTGGAGGAGTCGAGGCTGCAGAGGGAGCGGTTCTCCACGGGGGTCCCGAGGACGTTCTGGAGCGTGCGCTGGGTGCCCTGGGCAGCTGCCCACCTGGACTGGGTCCTTCCACCCGAGTAGAAGCGGCCTTGGTTCGCTACCAGCACAGCCAGGGCACGCCATCAGGGCATGTTCAGACACGGTGGGCAGACGACATGCATCCCTAGTTCTGGGGGCAATGGGTGGACACGGTGGGGTGACAAGGTGGACACGGTAGGGTGGGGCATCAATCGTCCCAGCTCGAGTCCCTTCAACAATGCATCAACGTTTCAAGCATGCCTGTGTGCTCCCATAACATGGTGACAGACCATGAGCGTGCGCGCTGGAGGCCTGGCAATGTTCTCATTCTGCAACTGGCTATAGAATGTGGAGAAAATAAAGAAATAAACTTGTCTATACTTTACCTTACTATACTTCGTTTCAGCTTATGTCCCAACGAAGTGGATGCTACGAGATACCGGGATTAACCAAGGAGCGTCAAAAGTGCAAGTCACTGTGCCTTTTCTGTTGGATTGGTTCAGTGATGATAGAACACATACAGAAACATGACAAACACCATGGTGGTGCGCTTTTGACGTCTCTGATTGGTTGCATCAGCTCGTAGTGTGACGGCTGCGCCTGGACTTTAGGCGAAACCAAGTATAGTTTGAGACAGCGTTGCCACAGGTACGTGGGCAAAAGTGCTAACCCAAACAGTTGGAGAGGAGAGAAAGGAGAAAATCCCCTCATTCTGACCCTCTTTGCGAACCCCACATTGCTTTGCTCTCCCTTGAAGATTACACTGTCACTAAAAAGTTTTATGAATCCCCCTCTTTTCTTTTTCTCTCTCTTTTTCTTCTCTCTTTGTTTGGCTTTTTGCAGTGCTGCACCCAACTAGTGAGAGTGTAGAGGGTTCTTTTGGAGAGGTTTCTTTCTTTGGTATCACAGCGAGAAGTAAGTAAATGAGTGTGCTCAAGACAGAACTCCCTTATACCACCAGACCAATGTGCATGTTAAGGCATTGACTGTACATGT
>JAZHYW010056306.1:0-105127 GCA_037355805.1 Ixodes ricinus
ACGGCAGGCTCTTTAAATCGACCGGAAAATTCGGTTTCTTAACCTATCGCGCTACGACTTTGTGCAGCGTTGCCCCCAGATGGTGCATTTTTTCGTTCAATTTGCAAAGAACGAACTTACCTGAGGAAAAAGTAAAGAAAGAAAAAGGCTTAGCTCCTATGGAAACGCAGCGACACCACCGGTCTTCAAACAACACGGCGCCGTTTCGCACGGGAGACAAGAGATGGCGCAACGAACGCCGCCAACGAACGAGCATACGGCGCCGAGAGCCGGCACTTTAGCAGACGATCCTTTCGACTCAAAAGCGGCTAGCGTTCCGCAGGCGGCGACAGACGCAGAAACAAAAACAGGCGCGGTAACAACAAGGAACTGCAGTTGCTTGTCTGCTAAACACGCCGGCACTCGGCGTCGTCTGCTCGTTCGTTGGCGGCAGTTGGCGTCGCGACCTCTTGCGCCATCTCTTGTCTCCCGTGCGAAACGGCGCCGTGTTGTTTGAAGACCGGTGGCGTCGCTGCGTTTCCATAGGAGCTAAGCCTTTTTCTTTCTTTACTTTTTCCTCAGGTAAGTTCGTTCTTTGCAAATTTTACGAAAAAAATGCACCATCTGGGGGCAACGCTGCACAAAGTCGTAGCGCGATAGGTTAAGAACCGAATTTTCCGGTCGATTTAAAGAGCCTGCCGTCTCCTTGTTTCACCCTGTATATACAGGGTGTTTCACGAAAGGTGGGCAAATTCGATATTGCGAAAACTACGCGTCGCACCAAAAAAGGCTTGTGTCGTTTTGGTCATGGAGTCCGAGATAATTATATTGTTAATTATTTTTGCGTAATTAACTTTTTTAATATTGTGTTTTAAGGGCATAGTTTCAATTAGAAAATTGTTCGAGATCTCATCAAAAAACACTAAATCAACAAATTGCAGAACGATAGAAGGCACGCGACGCATTTTAGGCCTTTCTGAAAAACCGTACAAATTCGACGGGTTTTTAAGTTTCGGTTTGTTATCTGAGCGCATCTCCGCCCCGACGGTACCGCGCCCCGTGGAGAGATAGTGCAACCAGCCTCTGCTGCGTCGCGCGATGACAGCGCAGCAGAGCTTGGTTGCACTATCTTTTAAATATATATATATATATATACACCAACTCATGTTTACAAACAAACCGGAGCGCCCGGAGCGCCCCTAGCGGACGCCACCGGCGCCGCGCATGCGCGATGGGGGTGTGGGCAAGAAGCTCGCCGTCGCCCATAAACAAACCATTGAAATGCGATGTTGTCGGCGTCGGTGTGAGTCCCCGCGCTCTTTTTCGCGTTGGAATTGTTGATTTTACGTCTTCCTGGCAATGTCTGACTACTTGAGCGGCGTCAGCGAAATTAACGAGGCTCGTTACACCGCAAAACTTCGCGTGAATAATCTGACATGCGGCGATTCATTCCGCGTGGACGCCGCGGAATGTACGCTAAAGCCTGATTCACATGATGAGATTTCGCTCGCAATTTTCAGTAGCGACGTCGCTCGGGCTGCAAAAGCGTGAACCGTAGCTGAGATGGTCGACGTCGATACTGAAAATCGCAAGCAGAATCGGACCAAGTGAATCAGGCATAACAAGTCGGTGATGGCCACTGGTAACAATGATCAACATCTCCTTATATCTACTGTTTACATCGAGCCTGCTTACCAACCTTCAAACTTAAGTCTTTTGAGGCCTGCACTTACTTCTTATCGCAAGTACCGGGCCCATGTTTGGTCTACGGGCCGGTGTCCTCTAAAAGAGCAGACGACAAGCAGAAACGTTTGAAAGAGCAGACGACAGTTCGAACGATCAGGCGGCCGTTTGAACTTGAAGACGCACTGAACGTAGTCCGCAGGTGGTCCGTACAACTTGACGGTTTTCCGGCGTTCATGTTGGAACAAAACAAATAAATCTGATGACCACAAGTATCCGTGAATTCAACCCAAAGTGCTTCCCGCCCAAGCAATCGTGGTCCGACGGCGTCTCGTTTTCCCTTTTCACGGCACATATCCACGTTCTCGGACGAACCGAGCACATGAAAACTGACCTTCAAACCTTTCTCGACTCTTTTGGTACAGCCCCAGTCGCGGCATTTTGACGAGAAGGCAGGTTTTTGTCTGGTTCCTTTCAAAACAACGCAGGAATACACGTCTGGCATGGGCCCTTCCGCCCACAGCCCCGGACCGGAAGTGCGTCCGACGCGCCACCACCGCGCCGTGACGTAACAGAGATGAGTTCGTGTATAGGGCCTGGAGACCGTCTACGACAGATGTGTTTAGCGTTCTATCCCGCCCATCCATCAAAAGTGGTCTTGAAGTGGCAACCAATGACGTCAAAGAAGCCGGAGTGTCACCATGGTGTCGGATGTCGCGATCCTGGCGGCTGGTCGAAAAACAAAAACGCTGGCGAACATCACGAGCGACCGCGAGTGTCGCTGTCGTCGCGGCGTCCCAACATCTGGCTGCCGGAGCTTCCGTGGACTGTAACACTGCGAGAGCGACCTGCAGCAGAACAGGCGTCTGCCACATGCACCAATTGCTGTTGGGACACCGCCAGGATCGCGACCGGCGACAGCGTGACACTCCTATGACGTCATCAGGCGGAAATCGAGGGAGAACGTTTCATGACGTGGTAGACACACCAGTCGGGGACGCATTCCAGGCACCATACTGTTACTGCAAGTCATCTAAAGCTTAAACGTTATTGTCCGGGCCACCAAATTCGCAGGACACAATTTTTTGTTCGTCCAGTAAAATGCGAAAGAAGAAATACAAAACCCGCAAATGTCGTGTTCGCGCTGAATGTGTCGCGAAGTGTAAGAACTGATTTGTTATTAAGAAAGATATCGCTAGTCCATATGAAGATTCTTAAAGCCTTGCCAGTGGTAGGAAAACCTGCAGTCGATGAGAAACCAAGGATCATCTAATTTGAGTATGACCGACGCGGGTAAGACGGTCCCATTGGACGTTAGGCACTATTGCTATATTTAGAAACAACCATGCACACTACGCGGACCCCGTGGCTACCGAAACAAGCCAAGATGCCTTGACAACCGTAATTTACTGATCAATATGTAAAGTACCGTGGCCGACTAATTACTATAAAGAGATACTATTATTAATAAGGCCATAACGGCGACGGAGCGTCTTGGAAGGAATTCGCGGAAAGAGGTGATCTGTTGTATCGTCTCCACGACCTGTGCCGCGCCTGCCGCGCCTTGGGGCATTTTTTGTTCCGACAAAAAAGGGGCAGAACATGTTAATGATGCTAATAATAGTGATTATACGAACTCCGAACATTCCGCATTCTCCGCTGTCTACCGGTGTTTTATAGTTTTTTTGTGTGTGTGTTTGTCGCGGCGATACTGCGTCTGATGCATTAAGGACGCTTTAACGACTCTCCATTTAGCCATCGCGGGCGCGACAATTTTAGGTTGTAAGAATTTAGGGGAATGTGTTAGGTATGACACCTAGCGATGTTTTGTTTGCTTATTGGAGATGCATCTTGTGAGCCAGCGACAAAATACTCATTAATTTAGTTGACGAAAAAAAATGCATCGAAAGGGAGCTTATTTGAGATAAGCTCATCCGGAGACAACCTCACCGTAGTCAAGATGACCACAGACAAGCTCACCGGAGACAAGCTCACTGCATGGATACAAGTTCACAGGGACAGGCTCACCGGAAACAAGTTATTAAAGTAGAGCTCACTAGAAACACGTTCATTATTGTTTAGGCCACCAGTGTGTGAAGCTCACCGTGGTAATGCTTACACGAGAGAAGCTCTCCAGGGTGAAGCTCTCCAGGGTGAAGTTCACTGGAGTAAAGCTCACCGATGAGAAGCTCGCCACTTTAAACGTCACCAGAAGAAAGCTTACCGGAGCAAAACTCCCAGGACAGAAGCAGATTAGCATGCAGCTCACCGGAGTAATGCTCACAGATGTGAAGCTCTCCAGTAAAAATCTAATCGAAGGGAGAAGGGAAGCTCACCACTGGTCCATCGCCAACCTCTCCAGCGTAAAGCTCGGAGAAAAAATCTCATTGGGGCGATGCTTACCCGAAGTGGAGATCACAAAATTAAGAAAAGCTGTACGGCGAGCAACTTTGACAAAATGCGTATTGGTCGCAAAAAAAAAAAAATGAAGGAGGGGGCACTCCAATCAAAGGACAACACATCGAACACGCAAAGAAGGCGCGATGACGAGGCAGCGAAGCTCAGGTCGTCATCGGTTGAGGTCGGGGGCAAGCAAAAACACGTGGGCAAATTCGGGGGTAAACAACCTCACCAGGTGCGCAAGGAGGAGATGAACTTGCACAAGGTATAGCTCACAGAAGTAAAGTTCACCGGAGTAAAGCCCACAGGAGAGAAGTTTATCAGTGTAAACCTTACCACACTAAAGCTATAGCAGAAATAAAGCTCACTATAGAGTATAAAACACATCGGAGTAATGCGGATTTCGTACAGCGCACAGGATATGTAACACTCACCTGACAAGCGTTTGCGAAACTGTCGGATAGAAATAAATGCTACACTTGGCCATAACGCTGATGTGGAGGAAAGCTTTCCTTGGAATTTGTTGACATACTTAATTTGGTATGTGGAGCGAAGACACTGCCACTGAAAGTTTGCACAGAACTCGAGTGCTTTCGTTACCTTTTGGCCGACGTAAACTGTGTTTCCGTTTTGTGACCGAAGAATGCAAGATATCTACAAATTGTTCATTTCATATTGGTCTGTGTGTGTGTGGGTTGGGGGGGGGGGGGGGGGGAGCTTCATTTATGTGAATTTGAATCATAACTTATGAACAAAAAGGAAATCAAATGTCAGCAAATCACGATGTTCTCGTCGTCATCCCCACGTCAAGTGAGCTGAGGTGGTATAATATCTCCAATCGCATAACTCAGCTATTACGAAAAAAAAAATCGAAACGAAACGAGGGGAATGCTTTGTTTAAAGCCAGAAAGCTGGCAAACAAAATCTAAGAAAGCCTTATCTCTTACGCCTAGTGCCACTAACGTTCACCGAACGATATCGGAACTCCATACTTGAGACACGCATGCGCAATCTGGAGTATATAGAAAATCAAAGCAAAATGATAAAAATGTTCACAGATAGAAGCCAGCGGGGAAAAAAACGGAGAGCGGGGAGGGGGGGGGAGGCAAGGAAAAAAAATATGGTCGGGAGGGCGGTCCGGAACTTCTCTGGGACTAACCCGAAATTAAATCGGCGGACGCGTAGTACACCGCGAGGAAGGAGCTCGGCTGGCCGTATATAAAAATTACCGAGGAGTCCGCGCGGCGGCGGCTAGCGTACACACACACGCACACCAACACACACATGCTGCTGTTGCTTATTTGTTTTCCGCAGGTGGTCATTATACGGTAGGTCCCTAGTTTGAGCTCGGGCAGTCTTCTTTTCGCGCGGGCAACATTATGTTGGGAAAGGCGAGCGAGGAAAACGTCGGCCACCAAATTAATTAGCCTCTCGTCTTTCCACCCAAACTGATTTTTAATCCTTCTGTTTTGTTTCTGTTTCTTTGTGATGCATTGTTTTGTTTTTTTGTCTGTGCTTTTGCTCGATGGATTGCGGTGCGCACTCCGCGGAACATGGGTTATGTGCTTGGGGCCCTATGCTCCTTGTGGTGTTCTCGCTCTTGGAAGGAAGGGGGGGGGGGGGGAATGTTGTGTTGTAGTTTTTTACGGATCTTACGCGATACTCTTTATGGGTTCCGAGTAGGATTTTTTTTTTCTGGTTGTTTGTTTGGGGGTTTGTGGAACGGCTGCGATAACTAAACGCAAATTACAGGCATCTGGGTTTTATGTGGTCACTTGTGAGTGATGGTTTAGGTTGGGTTCGCATTCGGCGCAAAGAACGTCAAAGCGCTTCATACATACGCCGTTCTATGTAACATGGAATGTTTGCTCAGAGAGTAGCATCTGGCTACGTTTGATTATAGATTTCTTTGGGTTACGCCTGCGAGTCACCCGAGAACATCCGCGCTTCGTTTGCTATACGTACCGAGCTACTCCTTGAGTTGGTTGCCGCGTTCGTACAAAGCTCGAATATTTTCCCGTATAGTAAATGGACGGAAGTCTCCGTGTAACTACTGTGTCAGTGGATCTTTGCCAAGTGTCGTCTCGAACGAAAGCGACTGAATAGGTTTCACCTTTCAAATCTGTACACAGGTATTCGAATGCCGTCCATATGTCCCGTTTCAGCCCTCCAACGGACCACGGCGGATGCTATACGAACCATCACAGCCAATCCAGCGCAGCGTAGATAGCACACGTGACTCCTCCGCCAACCGGAGGTCCACTGCATTGGATCGGTTTCGATGGCTTCTATAGTGTCATCTGCGGTCCAACGTTAAGGTGAAAAGTGAGCCATCCGTGAGGGTCAGTGTCATATGTGACTATTCTACACGAGCAGTGAAGTCCGGCACCACGTTTTCTTTTAATCTATTCTATGCGCCTCCAACGACCACGATTATGCACGAATAGCCATTCCAGTGCGCGTTACCACGTGACTTCTCCGCCAATCGAACGTCCACTGATTGAATCTTTCTATAAAGTGCATTAGAAACTCAATTGAAACTCATTGATAATTTTTTGTAAGGGCAGGAAGGTAGCTCTTTCTCTAGTGTCGCATTACCCTTGTGTCTTCCTCCCCTTACAAAAGTCATCAATGAGTTTCAATTGAGTTTCTAATGTATTCTTATAGAGTACATTAGAAACTCAATTGAAACTCATTGATAATTTTTTGTAAGGGCAGGAAGATAGCTCTTTCTCTAGTGTCGCATTACCCTTGCGTCTTCCTCCTGGTTCGATAATGCGATAGGCCTTCTTAAAGGGGAGGAGGTGTTGCATCATCTTAAAATTTGTTTTCGTTTTATGGAGCTTCCTAGTTGACTTCTGCGCCTGCATAGATGCGATCGTAGCTTATTGAATTAGGAGGGACAATATCGTGTGTACAGTTGTACCTAACCCTCCTTTTCTTCCTCTTCAACACCCAATATATAAGGTGTCCCAAGTCACCAGGCTCGATCTAAAATGGACCGTAAAAATCGACGCCTGCACAAAGCAATCTAAACTTTTCGTCGAAGGTGTATTTCACAGGTCGTTTTTTTTCTTCTAATATTACAAAGCGTAGCTCCTTTCTGTAAAAAATAGGGCCAAACCTGCCCCGTTACTCAACTTGGTCGTCTGGGTCGCCGCCCGCCATTGACCCTGACAAGTTTCTTGGCCCCATTTTTTACGGAAGAGAGCTACGCTATGTAATTTTGTAGAAAAACCGACCTGTGAAATACACATTATGACGAAAAAGTTTAGATTGCTACGTGCAGGCGTCGATTTTTACGGTCCATTTTAGATCGAGCCTGGTGACTTGAAACACCCTATATAGGCTGATGGGATTATAGTCCATCGAATCATGATTATTTGTCAACTGTGATTGGGCAGAAGAGAAAGAAGTAGGAGAGCCAGGCACGTGTGATTGGTCCCCTCTGGAACCAATGAGCTGTGGTCGAATTCATGTAAGCCAAAGCGGCATAGTTCTTTCATCCCGATTTCATGCAATATATACACTCCAAATAAAGTATGTGATCACTATATTTTCTGTCGAACACAGAGACAGCCGATCACTATGAACAATTAATGAATCTGAGCGAATGACTAAAGCAAATAATATGATGCGACCAATAAAAGTTCGATGCGTATCGAGATAATCAGCATGACGTTTTACCTGCTCATTTTTCGTATGTACATCGTATTCTTCACGTCTAATTTGATTATGGCCATCGTCATTCGTTGAAAATATTGTATTGTTCACCTTGATTGGCCGTTTCCGTTTTCTGCAGGAAAGTGAACTCGGACACGTTTTTGGGGCCTATAGGGTTTCATTCATATAACCGCAGGCACTTGTTGTGCCGTAAGCTAAGTTTCTAAAATCTCTTCCTTGGTATTGGCGCCAGGCGGGGCCGGCCTTAGAGCAGCAAGCGCCCTGGGCAAACTGCGGCCGTGGCGCCCCCCCCCCCCTATTTTCGCACCCAACATCATGCTGTTAGTAAACATGCCAGAGTGACCCAGCGCGAATGGTCGCGATTTTGTCGTTGTCAGTCGAGAACCGTGCACATCCTAAAAACGAACGACGCTACTCTCTATATTCGCAGGCCCTTGGCTGGCTATGGCGTCCCGGATTTGTGGTGTCAGCTTAGGCCACAATGCAGGATCAGACAGTTCGTCACTGGCGGCCTTTATCTCATTCCATGTGTCATCACCATCTTGTTTAGTGTCACAGACTGCTCTGGCAGTGGAGCACTCGGCGTCGTCGGGATATTGCTGCGGTGTCTCACTTTCCTTTGTATGGGAATAATCTTCGCTAGTCGAGCTCTTTTCGTGCAATGTTTCTCCCTCTGCTGGTTCACCGGAACTTGAGGGGCCCTCGTGTACTTTCACATACTTTTTCAGGGCATCTGCGCTCTTCCTGGATTCGCCATCTTGTTCAAATTTTCGTTTTCTGTACTGCGCTCCTGATGGTTTCTTTCAGGAAGTGGCATATCAGTGAAATTTTAAACAACATACTAAATATAAATTTTACACCAGCCATCCTGACCCGTAATGCGCATTGTAACAATACTTAAAAAACAAACTAGCTGGGGCTGATTCATAGTAATAAAAAATACCGAGACTCAGGAACAGAAAAATTATCGTCTACAAGAAGCCGAAGACTCTCCTTATGTGACCTCGGTAGATCCCACAATATTTTTGAGCAGCTCGTGGCACCTGTGTATGCAGTACCGTAGGCATAGCACCAGATTACGTGATACGGACCCCGAAGGTCAAAGTAAACGCAAAGAACAGTGGCCGAACCGATGAAAATTCGCCCAGTTTACATTCAGCAACACGCTGCACTGTGAGCATTAACAATTAAGACTCTAGAAACTAGCAGTCGTTACGTAATAATATGTTCGCGTCACGACAATTGAGTTTAAGCTACTCAGGTGTGCACGCAAAGTGATAGGGGTTACGCAGTGATCAGTCCACTGGAAATGGAACAAATGCACTTCAGGGTCTCCGATACAATGCAATTATGCAATGTCTTACCTTGACAAATGAAATGGTCAGTCTTTCACTAACAGAAAACAGCAATGAAAGAGATCGGCATCAGTGTTGCATTTTTAGCAGTTTTCCCGCAGTTTTCCCGCTGACATCTTTTTTTTAATACCACCTGTTGCCACCAGTTTTAGTCAAACAAGTAAAAGAAGAGTACCTTTAACAATATTTTTTATATTTATACGTATTCCAAAATAATCAAAGAAATAAAATGCGTTAAAAAGTCATTCTTGCGCAACATTATAAATTTAGCGGTTTTTAGCGGTTTTCGGGATTGTTGCGGCGGGTTTCTGAATTTCGAGTTGGCAACACTGATCGGCATAGCGAGTCCGGAGTCATCACTGGTCGCTCACACACACACAAAAAAGGAAGATCTGCGGATCCAAAGTTCTGTACACACATTATTTTCAGTCGGCGGCCCTTTCGGCGCCCCCTTATGAATGGCGCCCTGTGCGGCTGCACAGGTCGCCCACCCCAAAGGCCGGCCCTGGCGCCAGGCTCCTGGTTTTGAGTATGAAGAGCTTTGCTAGTAATAATATAGTTATATTTAAAAAAAAGCTTTGGAAACTTTAATTTTGTTTTAACAGGTGAATTTAACGGCCCTGGCATAGATTCGAAAACGTTAACGCTTGGCAGCAGTGATAAGGCTGATTTACATAAAAATCCTAGTCGTTTGGTTACAATCAAGTGGTTGGCAACTTCGTTAAGATGGTCTTATTCTTGACTTTATTTCTTAGTCATAACATTAGACAGTTTGTTTCATGTGGTGTAATGTCTTTCTTATTACTCGGAGCAGCTTTTGCAACCGACAATTTTTGTTTGGCATGCAAGCACTGAATGAAATAATGACTGTTCAAGGTTTTAATCGAAGGGACGGAACGTCATTTGTAAACTTAATGTTTGTTTTGTCGATTTCAAATCAGTAAGCTGTAGGTCATTGTAAGTTGTTTCGGCCAAATAGAAAAGAAAAACTCTGTTAATTTATGTCTTGCTAGAAAAAATGCTACATTATCACGTCGCGTGACGAGAAATCGGAAGCTGATTTAATAGTGTTTGACGTAAACAAGTTCAAAAATATAAAATCACCTTGTCAAAAAAAAAAAAAGAGATACAAAATAAATATGGTTAATGCGAAAAGTAACTTGCCCAGCGTCACTGTTTTTGAGTTCGTGATGTGAAATCTTGCCAAGTCTTTGCAGATATAGGTTTCCCAAAAATGACCGCTAACACAATTACCGTTCCGACGTAATGTGTCAACAATTTAGTAAATATTTCGTCGAATGTCTTCCGTAACAATTTTAAATATTATATTCCAGATAATAATCGTTTCTGTTTTCCGACCGAACAAATTGCTATTACTGCCTCAGCCGGTAAGTAGTTCACAAGATATGCACAGCTACTAACAACAAAGAAATGTAATATTGTTTGGCGATGCAACACATCAAAATAAATATGCAATATGATTAGTTACTGACCGGTTTAAAAGTTTATGAAGCGAAGGGGAAAGAATACCAGCTTGTTTTTATTCAGTGTTTAGGTTGTTCAAAAATTGTATACGTAAGCCACAAATTTGGCAGACCATAATGCGTACGCATTTTTGCAATATAAAGTGATGATATAAGAGATGGGGTGGACGAAGGCACACTATCGTTAGGTCTGCTTCACCATTATTCATTCGATATTAAAATATCTGCTATTTAGCTGACGCTTGTAGACATTTTGTGTGGTCAGTTATTTTTCAGCTCAGCTTAAGATTCCTCAAAGGCACTTCAGTGAGGTGCATTACATGAGCGGGGGACCAAGTACAAAACATTAACAGTGAAGGTTGCCGAATAACTCTTCTATTAACGACGAACAAGAGACTTATTATGCAGGTCAGATAAAACACAAGTCAAGAAAGGGGGAAGTGATACTGAATGAAAATTTTGACTACTAAAAACACTTGTGAGGAGTGCCTTGCAAATATCACCGAATTTAGCCTGATTAGTTTCGAATACGATTATTTCAGGAAGAGGAATCCAGGCAATGATAAGTTGTGAAAGCGGGAAATTTTTTAAATTTATTACTTTTCGCGAGTGGAGAATTTACTTTTAATTTGAAGTCAAGACGCAAATTGATATGAGATGGTGGGTGACAGTAATTGTCACGAAAAAAAAAAAAGAAATGGTAGATTTTGTGAAACATCACAAGACGAGCAAGTTTAGTTCTTTCAGTTAATGGATGACGCTCTAGATTTGATTTTAATGGAGTTATGCTTAATGTTCGTAAGCAGCCATGCGATATAAAACGAGATGCTTTATTCTGAGTCTATTTGAGTTTGTTAATAAGGCATGCTTGATAGGGCCACCAAATAAAGTAGGCGTAGTCTAATTTTGATCTGACGAAAGTTTTATATGCAGTTAGTTTCACACAACGGGAGGGTCAGGTGTAAGGTACGTTTAATATACCCTAAAGATTTACATGTGCTAGCCACTATAGTGTTAATGTGAGTATTCCAAGTTAGGTCATCGAAAAATGTTACGCCTAGGTATTTATAGCTTGATACATTTTCGAGAGGCCGTGTTAGTAACGTGTAGTTCCGTATTACAGGATGTTTCTTGGACAGTAAATGTTAGCAGTTTGATCTTGGTTGCGTTAACCTTCATCTGTCAGGTCTTACACCGGAGTTAAACCATGTTTAAATCTTGCTGTAATGATAGATGAACATCTGGATTAGTAATATAGCGATAAATGGCACAGTCGTCCTCAAAGAGACTGACTGAAAATGTCAGATGGAGAGGAAGGTCATTAATATATACAGGAAATAACGGTGGGACCCAGAACGCTGCACTGTGGAACACCTGAGATGACGGAGAGTGTGGGTGATTTGTCCTCACCAAGATGAACAGCCGGCTTACGGCTAGTTAAAAATTCAGATATCTAGTGAATAGTAGAAGGGTTAATGTTTAGTTCAGATTGTTTATACAGAAGTCGCTAACAAAAATCAAAAGCATTTGACACGGTTCGTGTCAAATGCTTTGAGAAATTAACACAAATGGCGTTAGTAGGTTGAAACGAGTGGAAATTGGCGTGAAGGTTCGTGACGAATTCAGAAAGCTGGGTTTCACATTAAGCCATGCTGATTGTCACTTATTATTTGAATTTTTGACAAGTAGTTCATAATATGAGGGTAAATGACATGGTCCATAATTTTGCAATTCACACCAGTTAATAATAAGGGTCTATACTCTATAACTTAAGGAGTCATTTTTCTTTCTGGATTTAATAATATATATATATAAATGATATATCTGCAGCTGTTACATTGTACCGTCACGATTTGGATAATCTTACATTTGTCTCTTAACTTTATGAGTGTTTAAAATTTTTTTGTTTGTTTGCTGGTTTTATTGTTTGTGTTGGTGCACCAAGGGGAAGACCGATGTGGTTGTTTTTGGGCACCCAAAATAACGATTATTTTTATTTTTATTTTTATTATTAATATTATTATTAAAGATGGTCAAAACTCTCACGAGTCTCCAGTAGGGAGGTTAATTTTGAGTGGTTGTTGAAATAAGCGACAAGAAAGGTGGCAGGATGTGTGCTTTGTTATTTTGAATATTTGAAGAAAAATATCGTCGTCACAAGGAGCTGGGCTTCGAAAGAGCTCTTCAATGGCATCTAAAATACCGTTTGGGTTAAATATGATGGGTTCACAGTAAGCGAAAAGCACTCTACAAATTTGGTTACATGGAACTGGTAACCGGTTTAAAGTAAACACAGACACAAAATAGTTATTAAAGGCGGTAGCTCATTCGACGTTTGTTAACACTTCCTTGAATTTGTTGCACAGATTGGGAATATAGTCATCTTTTCTAGGACATATAGTTCTCCAAATTTTACGAGGACTGGTTAATACCAAGTTAAGTAGGCCTTAGTTACATTTATTTTTCGCTATCTTAACACCAATTTGAACTCTTTTATGCAGTTAATATACTCAGTTAAGTCAGACACAAGATTTGTCCGTTTAGCTTTAGCAAAGAGGCGTTTTCATTTCATTTGACAATTATAATCCCTGGTGACGGGAGTAGAGGCACAAAGAAGAACACAAGGCTCCAAACACAGCTAAGTGAGTGGTGCGCGACCGAAATGTCCGCCTGGTCCTGGTATCGAACCAGCTGGACCTCTCCATTTCCTGTGGAGCGCTCTAGCACTTTTGCATTGATTGCATGATATTAATTTAATTTTATTCATTTAATTTATTTTCACCTTAGGGCCTCGGAAGGGCATTACATAAGGGGTAGTTAAAGATCTATACAATAAAGGAACGCGAATACATAAGAAACAAAAGGCAAACACACTCGGGACTGTCAGAATTACACAAATCACACAACTTAGTAAGACGAAAAATGAAGTTTAATACAAGATAGAAAGTTATTCGTGTCCAAGGTGGTGACAATGGATGATGGGAGGTTGTTCTAGTCGCTGATGGCCTGAGGAAGAAAGGATCGATTAAATGCGGTTGTAGAGCCTGAAATACGTTTGATAGCACATGTGTTGTTAAGGCGCGAAGGTGTTCAGTTGGGGGTGATAGCAACTGATTTTTAAGGTCTGGAATGTGGTAGTAGATTTTATGAAGAAGGCAGAGCTGAGGGAATTTCCTGCAGAGCTGCAAAAGGACATGGTTGATTGGCTTTTCAAGGCGGACACACTGAATGAAGGATCATAGGTAGACAAGATGAAACGGTCAGCCCGGTTTTCAACTGCGTCGAGATTGTTAATTAGGTAAATTTGATGGGTATTCCAAATGGTAACGACAAACTCTAATTTAGGTCTGACGTACGTGTCGTACGCCAGCTTGCGGACAAGGGGAGGTGAGGATCGTAGGTTACGTCTTATTGGTCCAAGGGTTCTTGATGAGTCAGTAGTGATGGCTTTAATGCGATTATTCCAGGAGAGGTCTGGTGTTAGTCTTAAACCAAGATATTTATACGTAGTAACAGTCTCAAATAAATCGTGAGTCAAGGTATTCTTGGTAGGACAGTACAGATTTTTTTTTATAGTGAAGCGAATTAGTTTGCATTTAGCTTTGTTTAGCGACATCAACCAGTCATTGCACCAGTTGCTAATTTTAAATAAGTCACTTTGCAGTTGGTTGTTATCTTGCACACTTGTTACTTTGTTATAGACGACGCAGTCATCTGCAAAAACGACGTAGTTTAGAGGAAATAGTGCTAGGAGGAGGTCATTTAGATATATCAAAAACACTAGAGGCCCTAAAACGGACCCCAGCGGAACACCAGAAGATACGTTTGTTAGGGAAGATTCTTGGTCATTAATAGACGTTAGCTGCACGCGAGACGAGAGAAAGTCACGTATCCATGCAAATGTGAGTGGTCAAGACGAAGAGATGACAACTTAGAGAGCAGGCGTTGATGATGGACACGGTCAAATGCTTTTGAGAAATCAAGAAAAACGGCGTCAGTCTGAGTATGACATTCAAGGTTAGTGTGCAGGTCATGAATAAGATCACAACGCTGAGTCTCGCAAGAAAGTCTACTTTTGAAATCCGTGCTGGTGCTTGAAGAAAAAATAATTACTTGTTAGGTGAGTCACGATATGGGAGTAAAGTATATGCTCTAGTAGTTTGCAAGAGATAAAGGCTAAAGATACAGGGCGATAATTAGACACAGAAGAGCGACTACACTGCTTAAAAACTGGGATGACCCTACCTATCTTCCAGTCGGAGGAAAGGCAGCATTTTGATAGCGATTGGGTAAGGATCCGTTTGAAAAACTTGCTAGAAATGATACTAAAATATATTAGAATTTTAGAGTTGATGTTATCGGGACCAGCAGATGATGTAAGTTTTAGTTTATCAATGAGATTTTTTTTATTCCGGCAGAGTTAACAGTGATAGGAAGCATGGACTCATAGGGTAGGATGGGCCAAACAGTCGTTTGTAGAAACTAGAAGATAAGTAATCGTTAAAAACTCTAGAGCAGTCGCTCTCCAGGATGGAGTTACCATTAGCGTCTGTAAGATGGATGATCAGGGTTGCTACTTTCGGCGAGACCATGTTCTAAAACTTCTTTGGGTTGCTACGAAGTACGTTAGGTAAATCGTGAAAAAAGAACTTTTTCTTTTAGATAGTCTGAGGTTTTTGGTGTACACCTTTAGGGCAGAATTAGTATAAGCATCCTAAGCTTGGGGAGTGTTGGTACGTTTCGCTCTTTCGAAAAGTCTTTTCTTTCTGTTACCTAATGCCAGCAAAGTTTTTGTAAACCATGGATTTGTTGCATCAGAGCGTGTATAAATGGTTGGAACAAACACGCGAGCAAGATTATTTAATTTTAGTCTCGAATAATGCCCAGTTTTATTCTATACTGATCTACAATAAGAATTAGATATGAAATGGTCGAAGAAAATTGTGAACTCACGGTTAATTGATGCGTAGTCAGCCTTGTTATAGTCGTGGATGATTTTGGAAATTGGATGCTTCATGAAGAACACGGGAGTGACAAGTCGATGTGCAGAACTTTGTGATCCCTGAGCCCATCGCAGGTTTATATTTTATTTCCCAGGGGTATTTTAAGTAAGGTTTGATGAGTACTCGTCTTTAGAAACGATAATTAGGTACAAGCGCTGACTTCGGTCGCCTGAATCCTTTTTTGAATGATTTCCAGTTGAACTCGACTGATCTTGAATCAGAGCGCAGTTCATATTCTAAAGCAAACCGATCGAAAAGACTCGTTTAAGGCAGTTTTAATAAACTTCACTATATACATTATTACTTTTGGTATGATTTCGTACTTAATATTGCTAAAGACATTTCAACTAGAACTGGGTTATGTATCGTTTATTTCTTAAAAAAATACGAACCGACTTAACGAATATGTACATTCGAGGTAAAAACAAGGTACCAAATATAACTACTTATTGTGGTATACCATTACAATTTAAGTTAAACCGTAGCTATTTATCGAGACAATAAAATTCGGCACTTCTCCTTGAGCCATACAAGAAGTTAATAATTGCTATTCTTTGCAATTTACACCGGGATAATTAAAATCACCGCCATGAATAATAGTACTCCCAGGGAATAAAAAACAAAGTGCTCCATACAATTGTACAATTTAACAAGAAAGGCACTGTCACGGCCAGGGGGGCGATAACATTCGCCAATAATGATTGACAGCGAAGGAAGACCAAAACGTGCTTAGAGAATTTAAAGTTCACTCTTTAGATATGAGGGATGCATACAAAATTTTCTTGACAAGAAGGGCTGTATTATTTGTGCTTGGAATATTTAGCGACAATTGTTTCGAACGGCTATTTCTTAGAAAGAAAACACTGATAGCAAATGATTTGTATGTATCAATCTACAAATAGCATCGCACTTGTTTATGCGATGGTGGAAAAATATCGGTTGCAGGCTAACAAATACTTCTGTGAAAAAGGTCGCTTATTTACTTGGCTCTTCGTGTGATCAAGCGCGCAGGAAGGGCGAATATATCATGGTCATCGCCCAAGGACGGAGTATAATTAGTTGTTTTAGATCACCCTCGCATTGATTTTAATTTCTTGAGTGGTTATCAGAACTGTGTTTGTTTTGTTATGAGTGTTTCTGCTGTCCGGAACGTTCTCTTAGATCTTAACCATAAAAAGAGTTCCGGCTCTGCTTGTGTTCCTAAACCTAGCATTCATCACTATTTATTGGCCATCGAGGCACATGAATATACTTTTTAGGAAGTCTTCATCATCAGAAACTGCATAGTT
Source organism: Ixodes ricinus (assembly GCA_037355805.1). Lineage (NCBI taxonomy): Eukaryota > Metazoa > Arthropoda > Arachnida > Ixodida > Ixodidae > Ixodes > Ixodes ricinus. Next base: position 16,878 of record JAZHYW010056306.1, read on the forward strand.
GGACTTTGGAAATCAGACCAAATACTTTGATTATTCAGATCTGGCAACGGACTTGTAATTATTAACAATGTGACGATTGTATTGACATCCTTCACCAGTATGTTCGAAAGTACCGTATAATACCAAGTCTTTGAGTATCTTGAAAGCAATTGAAAACCTCAGTTCACACAAGCATGCTTACCCCAAAAATTCTTTGAACACCACGCAATTCTTGAATATTAAATCGACTAATCATATTGCTATGTCATTGCATAAGGAGGTCAAGTTGATGTTATTTTTATGAATTACTCTGAAAAGGCGTTCGAGTGGTTAAGTTTTAAGATAGTTCAAAACTACTTCATGTAAGTGGTTGAGTTACCTACCAGCATCTAGCAAGAAACTGTGTTATGTGATTCGTGTGTTGTGCTCATAATATTAGTTGAGGTCATACCAAGTAATGTTCGTCTTTATTCCAAAGGTTCAATATTGTATGACGACATTATATCTGTAAGTAATCTAGCAAGTGTTTAATGAGTCTCTTGTACACTTTATGACTCAAGCAAACACGGTGTCAAATGAAAATAACGCTTTTATTCATAAGGCTTAACAATAGAATAATGACAATAAACTTAAGTTGTGGGTGCCTTAAAACAAGCACGGTTGTCACCCGTTCTGCGAACCTACACCAAGGCCTTACAAAACGCAATAAGAAACTTTATTCCCTTTACAGTAAAATACTATACAATATATTGACAATATTATGAGATGTTCACACGCTCATCAATACTAGACTGGCAGTATACCGGAATTCTTGCGTGGATATCTAAGTCGAATGAAGGGATGCTGTTATTTTGTGTAGAAATCCGACAAACCGGTAAAGTATAACAAGGTGAGAAAGCATCAAAACAATGATAAAATACTCAAACAGGTAAGCTTTTTGCTTTTTGCTATGTCATTGGGGAAGTAATTTAATAGATGAGTTTAAGAATGCGGGAATTTTCTTTACGCCTAACCCTAAATGAGGCCAACACGTTCCAAAGTTCTTCGTCTAAAGCTCTGAGAAGGTTGGATACGTCAAGCAAACTTTAAGTATTCCACCACTATCAAGGCCAGCCGGAATGTATTAACGTTTTATTCATCTTGCATGTCCCCGTATCCCCTTTGTCACGGATTCAATTGGCCTTCAATAAGGAACATCACCTGGATATCTTCATGTGTCTTCGGGAATTTACCTTGCTTGTTCGTGAATGGATGTCTTTCACCTAGATATCTTAATGAGACTTTTTATGGTATTTGTATTTGATATTTTAGTTTTTGTGGTATTTCGTATTTAGTATTTTGAGTGCAACCACAGTGGAGATCTGAAAAGTTGTTTGTAGGCACAGAAAATAAAGAAATATTAATATTATTATTATAGATGTGAAGTTAACTTGCTTGTAGCACTTTAATCCTTTCTATACTGGGGTATGGGTCTTTTTTGTAGCGCCCTTACTTAAAAGGGGTTGTCAATCGGCTGGATTTAATCTACATATTGGCAGTTCAATTTATTTTTAGCAGGTTAAATCAAAATTCTTCCTTTGACATCGGTAGAGTCGGCGTGTTTCATGCCGATTAGATCAAGTGCTTGCACTTTCTCCGTTATTGAATTTTTTAACCTAGCTCAGTTCCCTATTCATTGTTGTCACAAATTTATTTTATCGCGCCTGCTGTAATTATCGAATAATTTCGAAGTACCTACATACGTTTTCTATCGTATGATGATATTATTTCATGAACAATTAAACTTGACTTTTTGTTCTGACTCTGCAAATTCAAATTCAGTGATTTTGCACCATCATTTGCGCCAATTTGATAAATTCCTACTTTCCTGCATCCTATAAGGAAAAATCGCGCCAAACTATTCCGTGAACGGATTTGTTTTTGGAAGAGTTATCGCTTTTCTCAGCTGACAAATGTGTGGAAACCCAATGGAGTTTAGAAATCACAATCTAATCCAGGCTTTTTGACCGGCGGCATTGTTTCACGCCAATTTTACCATAAAGCCCATAGCGTTGCACGGTTTATTCAGTTTTGTGAGCATCTCGGAGCATACTAAATATAACAAACGCACATTTTTTTGTGTATGTGTTGGAGGTATGAGGTCCAGATGCGTGAAACTGTTTTGTAAAGTTCTGCTCGCACATGGCTTCTTTTTCGTTAGCATGCTTGGTCATGATTGCTTTGTCACGAATTGTTGCTTTTTTCATGTCCAAGTATGTAAATCCTTGATCGTCCTTCTCGTTGTTAAACTGCCTGCGCATTACCCGAACCTAGAACGTATTTATTGAACAAGCTTGTGTGTGCTACATCGGATTCCCTGTCAGCTAGATCGCAATCATGACCGAGGGGAAGCAATACAAATTAGACGCTACATTTTTATACAGTTAGAGATTGTTACGAAGATCCATCATAACTAAAATGTTTGTAACAAAACATGTTGTCTTTTGGAAGTATGAGGTCCAGAAAATGCCGATTTCTTGTAACATGATACCTCTATTAATTATATAGAGAGTTACCATGGTACTTCTTCTCGATGGTGATAGCAGGCTTACGTCAATCCTGCCAACATTTGTCCACTATAGCACTATGATGGAAACAAAACACAACTTTGACTGAGTTTGTGGCACTGGTTTACAGCCCTAGAAAAGCAATTCTGCTAGTACAGTATGACTGCTAACTCGGGTCTTTTAATGGGCATCACGCAGTATTGTTTACATGAATGCAGGTCAAGACCTCTAATAGAAAACTGCAGCACTGAATTGCTCCAAACGCCCTGAGGTGGTGCTCCAGAGTTGCTCCAAAACGTCTCTTCCTGATACAAGGGTGCTTCACAACGAGGTTTTTCTGCTTCTAAAATTGCTCCAAACTCAAAACTGGTGGGACACCTCTATATACTGAGTCGGTATCTTTACTGGAATTGCCTTTTTCCATGCTTGTTTGATCACTTTTGAAGCATTCGCAACGTATTGTGTAATACACACTCCTGCAATAATTTCAAATGGGTCGCAGTATTTCTAAAAAAAAATAATACTCAAATAATGAGGTAGAGGACCTCGTGTGCTGGCAGTCGTTCCCAACAGCAATTAAGAATCACACGAATGACGTCAGGGCGTTGCCGCTGCTTATGGATATTGAACTTTGCGTCGACTGGCAGGCCGCAGAGCATAGCCTAAGAAAGAGAAAAAAAAAGACAACAACAACAGGTGTTTGTTTTGACTTCCTAAGCTTGATTATTTTCGTAGTAACGCAATCCATATCCTCCCAAGGTGTCCGCTCTACATCGAATGACACATTTGTGAGTCGCGCCGCCCGAAGGTCTCTCCTCCAAAACAAGCACGCGCACACAGTTGTCAGACCAGTCACCGCCGCCTGCAGAAAAAAAACCGATCCGGCCGAGCCGCATAAATAAATCTCCGCTCACCGTTCGAATTCCCAACGAGCGCGCCGCCGAAACTCCACCCATATCGACGCAACGAGGGTGGGAGCAGCCGAGTGACGTCACTCCGGAAGCCCCGCCTCCCCGAGTGGCCATGCGGTTCTCAGCCGAGACGAGGTTTCGTATTCCGAGCAAGCGAGCCTTCTCGCTTTTTTTCCACCGGCCGCCGCGCGGCGGGGGTTTTCCAACAACTCCGGCGCGTTCCTTTTACGTGCGCCAAACATCGAAGACGCCGTGAGCGCCAAAGTTTCTTAGCCATTTCTTTTTCGTCTCTTTGTTCCAAGCCGTGAAAAGTCGAGACAAGTCGCAGGTGTTTGTGTGAGCTTCTGAAGTCCTCGCGCCGAAAAGGACTCTGAGGATCAAGGTTGTGAGGTGGATTGTGCGCAGAGAAGCGTCTGCTCGGATGTGCGTGAACATCGTGAGTTGTGGCGCACGACAACGGGCAAGCCGTGCGGTTGTCTGTGCGTCGGCCGTCCCGGAACGTCAAGTCTGACGTCACGGTGGCATGTCGGTAAGTTTCACGCCGTCACCCTAACCCTTTTTTTCCGCGGTCAGCGTCGTACTGAGACAACGTCGCCGATCAGACGTCTGATATTTCGCCCTCTGCTTATTTCGTCGTCTGCTTTTCGGAGTCCCGTCCCTGCAGGCGTCAGTTCTATGCGCTCACTTTGCTGATTTCTTTCCGAAACTTAGACTTTAGGGTTGGTCATTGTTTGAAATCCGGACGTCGTGCTGTGCCAACAATGGTTATCTTCTGTTGTCTAAACGCACCGCACGTGGACGATCAAATATACACGCGATACTGATATGTAACGATGAGTTACTGAATTAGAGTTATGCACTTACACCGCAAGTTTTAAAATGCCGGAGCTAAGTTAATTTCAACAATTTTATTATGTCGACCTTGTCCTGGACGTCGTCTCGCAACAACTGTTGGCTTTTCGATGTCAGTTTCTTTTTAACTATTTTTTGTTTTTGTTTTTGTATTTTGAAGTTTGCGTGCACTTAGTTATTTTATAAATATTTATGTGCGCGCACCCTGATATAACTCTTTATGTTTGATTTTAACTTTAGTTTCCTCATCATTTTTGCACTAACCGGTTTCCTGATATCAGCCGTGTTCTTGAACTTTAGACATGTCGTCATATGTTCTAACCTGCTTGCCTTTTTATTGCCTTCCACGATTAATTTTGTTACAGCAGAGACGGTTTGTTATGGCTTGGTTAGGAATGTAAATATATACAGAAATCTCACCGAATCTCGTTAATACGTAACGTTGGATAGATACGTGGTTACACAATTGACTAAGAAATGTTGACGCGTATTGTTATCCCTAAAAGAAGTAACGCATGTTTAGGGTCCTTCGTTTTCGGAGAAATCTCGACATTTCCCGATATTTACACCCGAACATGTTTCTTCAAGATCTTATTAAACCCGATTTTCCCCAAATTCAAAAAGTGAATTCCACCCTTTCACACACACACACACACACACACACACACACACACACACACACACACACACACACACACACACACACACACACACACACACACACACACACACACACACACACACACACACATATATATATATATATATATGTGTGTGTGTGTATAAGAGAGAGAGAGAAATATTTGCTAGGAACACGTGCGTTAGTTCCAGACCTCTGAAAGAAACCTATATTCTGTTGACTTCAGTGAACTACAGTGACGAAACTCGAGCCCCAAAAGGTCCATTTTACATCTATTGTAAAGCATTCCTTGCCCTTCCATCAACTAACGCAAAAAGATAAAAAAAAAGATTGAAAGTTGTTTTAAAAAATTTGTTTCGAAAGGAACACAGGATATTCTTTTTATGCCCAACTGACGTGATATTGTTGTGCATTGCAGATGTACGGATAAGCTGTGATGTTGCGATTACGTTCTCTCAATTCAGACATGTCCAAAGACCGCACAGGACTAGGATGGCAACAGATACGCTGCACATTCAGAAGATTGCATAAGGAACAGTGATTATGAAAAACGGAAAACGACAACTGAGCTGTTATACCATGTTCCAGTGCTATCTTGTGTCCTTCAATGAAGCAAGTGCGACAAAAAAAAAGTATACTTATTTTTAACTGTACTTGCATATTTCTAAATATAAACTTAAAAGCCCGAATTCCAGAATAATTTATTCAAAAATTTAATTTCACCCTGATTACCGACTTTCAACAAAGCGCCCGATTTTTACCCACGATTTTCGAAAAAAAGAAACTAAAACCCGAAAACGTTGGACCCTACGGCATGTTACACATTTTTGTTTTGCACATGGACTGTTAGCGACGTCAAATCGCTTATCGTTGAGGAGCATATTTTACTGTACCAAATTCCATGTTTTTATGGACATCATTTCTCACTAGGCGATGATTTAAGAATGCATTTATTATTATGTTGTAATGCATTCAACGAAGCGTTTTTGGTAAATGAAACAAACAAGTCAGCAAGCCATATTTCCTTTGTTTAGGCCGTAAGGAAAGCATAACAATATGCGATGTTTAGTCTAATCAATTTGGCATTTTGCTGCCTCAAGGTTCGGTTCCATGCTATATTTATGAATTAAAGCCACCAAGCAGTAATTCAAATGTGCCGTCTCCTCACGCAGTGCAGATTCAAAGGTGTACTTCTTTTATCATGCACCTCACCAAAAGAAGATAAATAAAACTTTTAAAATTTGTGGAACGTACTGGTTGTGACATACAAGCGTCTTCGCATATAGTATCAACTATATTTGTGTTAGTGGAATCAACGAAGCATAAAAAGGCGCTTGCGGTAATATGGTAAAAATAATGAATTTTCGACTCTGATTTCTTGAGACCGAGCCCTTTGCATCTTTGAACCCGCAACGTTTTTAAGAAGCCAGGAGGCAGCCGCTATTGTTCCTTTAAATCATTTTTTCCGTTAGGCCTTTTGCGTCGTGCAGGTGTTCGAAGTCATGAAAAGGGTGTGCAAATCCCGAACCGCAACTGAAAATAAAATAGTCAACAGGATTGGTTACGTATATAATGCATTGCGTGAACTTTACAAGTTTTCTTGCGCATGCTTCTCCAAGAAAGGTAATTTGAAAATAACTACTGTCGACCGTCTTAGTGGTAGTACCACCCCGGAGACAATAAATTTTTATATTAGCCGACCTTTCATTAATATTATGTTATATGTTAAACAAAAAGAGAAACATTTTATATGATTGTGTGTCTCAAACGCCAACGAGATGCCTTCATGTACTCCGCGACTTGGGGAGACAGTCGTTTTTAACACAAAATATAAAATAATGCCTCACGAGGGAGTGCTAATAGGTCATAAACTAGTGATTATCGTTTTAAGTAATTGGCGGACCTATTATGTTAACATAAATTTCCAATTGTGGCGATGTTCTGTTGTCATTGCCGAAGGTTCTTCGTAATGTGCCACTTTATTGTGCAATTTCTTAACTTATTTGAAATTTTCCGAAACCATTCAATCACTAACTTGAATGAAACGCCTATTTTATTCTTTTATGTAACAAGAAAGGTTGTGGATTTTTTTTTAATGTTTACGGTGTTAACAAATTAACTGAACAGGTTCCTTAAAATGTAGTGTTTGACTTTCCAGACGTGGATGTATTAGATCTTTTGCTCTTATAGTTATTAATATGGATTATCGATCTACGAGCATCTAGATATATTTAATATTAGTGACATAATATACTGTATATACTAGCCCGTGCTCTCGGGAAAGCATTTCTCTTATGGCTATTTGTTTTATACATCAAATTACGATACACGACTTCATTTTTATAAAAGAAGCGCTCTTGCCTGCACGAGTTGTGAATAGTCCGATTGCGCAGGTGGAACTCGTTTTTCAAAGAAAGCGGACTGTTGGTGGTGTGGCACATCAAAAGCATACAAACTTTGCATTTTTATGAAATGCTCCGGAGAGTAAACCTAGTCTAGCAGTCTAGCAGTGTTATGTAAAAAAAACAAAACAAAACATAATTTAGTGCGCATAATTTTGTGGCCAAACTGGGTCAACGCTACCGCTAAAACGGAAAGCACACTAAAATACGTTGAAATATATATATATATATATAAAAAATATAGCTGGTAGATTGAAATCGTAATTACGGCGCGCTAAAACTACTTTGGAGTGAGACAGCTCTAAAAATAAATTTTAAGTGCTTATGATAAAAACCTACGTGACAGTATGAAACCCCCAAAGCAACGACAACAACAACAACAACAACAACAACACAACAAACAACAACAACAACAAGCAGCCAACCTACAAACCAACCAAACAAACAAAACAACAACATTATCTTCCTGAGTCTCGGGTTTTTATTACCATGAATCATCACCAGCTCGCTTGTTTTTTTTAAAGCATTATTGCAACAACAACTTTAGCTCAATATATACGTCGCAGGACATTTTGAATTTTAAGTGTGATTCTTAAACAAACTTCTATTGCAAAACGTCAAGCTCAAGATAGAACTTAGTTTCGGAATCACCCCTAACTTCAAAATGTAATTAGCGGCTTAACTATTGCGCACAAATTATTTTTAAATAAAAATTTATTTTTTTGGCATGCTGGGTCCTATTGAGACAGTTGAAAAATGTTTTTGTTAGACTGTTTAAGTCGCCTTCTGAATCCTGTTGTTTATATTTAGATTACTGTGCTTTTCGCCAAGGGAAGCATATGTGCATTTCCTGTTATAAAGCCACCTGTGTTCGTCATGTTACGTAGGCAAATTATTGGAACATGGCGTGAATTAGCCCCAATTCACGTCGAGCTTTAATTTAGTTAGTTAAGTATTTTAGAAGAAACTTTGGCTCTGCTGATTCGAACCATGAAGATGATTTTGCTTTTCAGGCCCATACGCTTGGCGAGCTTCGCTCACAAACATAATATTTTCTTTTGTTAACTCTCAATTGCTACTACCACCAAAAAAGAAGAAAAAAACGGTATCAAAATTTAGGAAGGAAATTTTCTCCACCTTTCAAAGCATGCATTTGCAGCCCTGATCCTACTGAATTGCCGTAGACAGTTAGTTACCCATAATGGAACGCATATTCACTGTAATAGAACTTTCATATATGGGTTCCTAGATCCAGGACATATACCATAACACGAAAATCTTGCTGCATGACATTTAGGAAGGCATAGATTTTGAGAATTTCTGCCCTTTAGAACCAATTCTGATTTCGAGTATATATCTGTCTGGCAAACCGGAGATTCTTAAAATTTCTGAAAGAAAAAAATCCGTTTTGAAATTTTTGTGGTCCTGAAGAAGTCGATAATCCTCAGAAATCTTGTTAATAAATAAAACTTTAAGAGTGAACTAATGAAAATATATGCACGTTAGTAAAAAAAGAAAGCACAGATGCATAAAATCCCAGACACTTCACGCTGTAACGCTTTGATTTAGGGTAATGGAAAGCACTAGGGGTCACGAGAAGCATTGCGACTATCTAATATGAAGCTAAAAAAGCAGCCTGCAAGAAGAATTACCCGTCAATTTCAAAGGACCACCGACCGACATTCCGCGGCCTGCTGCCCGCTTCTCAGCAAATTCTATCTCACCCGCGAAGTCTATAGACACACACGGACGCTCCTTCGACAAGGCCAAAAGCTATACGCGTCATCTATTAAACTCGTCAAATAAAATAACAAGAAGCAAAAAAACCACGATCGCCAAAGAGTGAGACAGACAAGTTCAGCAGCCATAACAACAACAACACCACCACGACCAACAACGGCAAGAAAACAGAACATCAACCATATTAACGAGGCGAAAAGATATGTAAGCAAAAACAGGAAATTAAGATTTCTCGCTTCTACAAACGCGCGAGCTCTCCTTGCCGTAACATAATGGATTTCGTGACTGAGTCTGAGAGTGGTACCATTTTTTTTTCTAACTCCGTCTACGTCTTTTTTTTCTTCCTTTTTTGTTTGTTGTGTGCGGCAAACATTTTGGTCTTTTATGGTTGCTGTGGCATACACACAGAACGTGTTGTTCACTTTAAATTGTTTCACACATGTTCGTTCGTTTGTACTTTATCTCACAGACGCTCATTCGCGGCTGTATTAGTCGTGGTGGAGGCTCCCGCTTCTCGTCCGAAAGCGTTCCCAAGATTAAGCGATCCTTAGTTGTTGTTGTTGTTTTTTCGTTGCTATAGCATTCTTTCAGAGGTTACTAAGCCGGAACATGCTCGCTTTGGAAAGGGGCAATAAATCGGTGCAATGTTCCCGGTTGCATCCCGACCTGGTTTACCGACCTTTAGTCCCTGCGGTTGTTTCATGAGTGCTTCAACTTAATGAAAAATAAACCAAAACCTCAAACTTAAAAAAAAATGAAAAGGAAAGAGATAGCATGAGTGCGTCTCACCGTTACTAAACAAACGGCAAAGGCTACGGCTGCTGCGCGCAACTCACTATAGTTGCGCAGAGTGCTGTCAAATTCACGAGCGCGAGTAGGGAAAAAGAGCCGCTTTTGTACAAATATTGAGTTACAGGTATAGTTCCCAAAGGAGACAAAAAACGACGTCTTGGAACACACGAAAGAGGCTCCGGGTCAGAGGGTATATATAGTTCCTCCCTCCCCTCACCTCCAACAGCTTGGGCTACGCTCTCGCCCATGTGTACCTTTGGACGTAAGGGCTATCACGTTTTTCACCTCCGTCGCACTGATTGGCTTTTATTTCCAAGTTACGTCCAAACGAACGATCTGGTTCTATCTGCCAATGCGTGGCTTTAACGTCACGTCGCTGCGGCGGCGCTACTGTCGACGTCGCGCATGCTAAACTAAAAAAAAGGAGATTATGTTTATCTTTTGGATTTGCTCTTATATAGTTTTGCTCATCAATATAATACATCCAACTTCACATGCCGGCAAAGCTCGCGTAGCTGTTAACTTCTCATACCCGTACCAGGATCGTATTCCGAACCAAGTTCCATTAATCTCTCCGAGATGGCCTCCCTCTCTCCTTTAACACGCATGCGCTTGCGCATGCTTATTCACCTTCTCGTCGTACCCTCCCTCCACAAAATTGTTCGGGGGCAATTTCGCCGGCGCATCTGCCACACTCCCCGGCAATGTTCGAGTTTGCACCGCGTGTGCGTGTTCGCCGACCATCCCGGTTGTCCGTGCGTTTTCGGCCGTATACGACGTTTGTTTGTGTGTGCTGCCTCTTCGCGTGCGTCTGTGCGAGTTTCTACGTGGTAGATAAGAGAGAGCGCCTAATTTCGAACAGCTGGAATCGCCGCCAGCAGACACGTAAAAAGCCTCATGCACACGCGCGCGCGAGGGAGCGCGCGAGCGTTTGTTTTGCTTTTGGTGTGTATGTAGTGCCACCTGGGAGGGCGGGTGTTCTCTTTATTCGCGTCCTTTGTCGCGCTTCCTCTTGTTGTTAGCACCTGCGTGCAGCGGTACCTTTTGTCTTGGCTTCGGGTATGTCGGGAAAGTGGAGAAGGTGTTGGGATTAATCGCAGCCGAGAAAACAAGGAACATTGGAGTCTGTGTCCATGTTTTACGTATAGCGCGCTAGAAACAATTTAACGTCTGTGTTTTTATTTTATTATGTCTGTAAAATATTTTTTTTACAGTGATTACAGGAAACTGGACGAAAATGACACTACACTCTTAGACAACCATGCCTATAATCCTTAAAGTCAGTTCTAATACCTCAGGTGCTCAGGCTAACTATGTCAACCACTACTTAGTCTGTTAAATACCTTGATAGCAGGGTTGTAAAAGTTAAATTCCATAAAGCACTTAGGTTTTACACTAATCGCTCAAGAATACATATTCCGAAATGCACCCATACGAGGTGTGATCAAAAAGTTCCGGGACTGATGTTGTAGCGTAAAAAAAGTAGTGCAGCACTAGTAATGCGCGCACAGCAGTCGAAGGCAGTGACCTCCGTGTTTCGTTATGCCAAAAGGCGTCGCTCTGTGAACATTTGGAACTACGCGCTACGAGAGATTTTGTGACCTCGTGCACTGGCACAATGGCGATTTCACCATAGACTGCAAACCAGATTCGAGAGAGGGAACATCAATTCTGCGTCAAATTCGGCACATATAAAATAGAGACCTTCGAAATGATTCAGCAGGCTTGCGTCAAAATGCGGTGAATTTCGCTAAGTGTCTTAAGTGGCACTCGCGCTTCAGGAACGGCAGAATATCGCTTGAAGAAGAAGAGCGTTAGGACGACCTTCCCGACCTCTCATTGACTTCAGTGACGTTCTGCCATTCTTGAGGCGCGAGTGCCACTCAAGACACCTCGCACACCTCCCTGCTTTTTAACATAAGCCTTCTAAATCATTTCGGAGCTTTCTGTTTTAGATTTGTCGAGTTTGGCGTAAAATTGATGTTCGCTCTCGCTTTGGTGTGCAGTCTATATGCTCGTGCGTGTGGCCAAACAAACTCGTGTAGCGCAGTTCTAAATGTTCACAGGGCGACGCCCTTCGGCATAATGACGCAGCAAGGTCCCTGCCTCCGACTGCTGTGCACGAATCACTGTGGTGCCCTCTCCCGGAACTTTTTGATCACAGCTCGTATATCTAAGGGTAGACGTTAAAAAAAAAATACTACTTTTACTGAGCAATGTGTTTCTTTAAAAAATGAGACACCATTTAAATATTTCGCGGCTCATCTCCCAGCAGTTATGTTAAAGTGAACACTTTCATGGAGCACTGCGATATCTTCCTCAGTTTATTTATTCTAGATAAATAGGGGGAACCGCTAACTTCCTTATGATATCGCAGAATTTTTAACGGATCGAAACAATATGTGCGGCTGCTCAACAAACGGCGTAAGATGTGGCACAGTTCAAGCAAGACGTTTCATAAACCACCTTCTTATTTTGCAGACAGTTACAATCTTTAGCGGGAAAGTGTCGATAAATGTCCGCGTTTATTTTGGTATGAGACGTTTGCAGCTCAAACATTTCACAGCGACTACTTGATTTATTTATACTGAGAGTTAATGCCACAGACTGTCTCGAGTACACTGTCGGAAAATATATGTTCCGTCACTCGGAGCCGTCGCATAAATGAGCCGCATCTTTTCGCTGGGAATTCCAGAAGAGCGCGGAAAGAAAGTAACCTGCCGAAGCTGCACTTTAGCTCTAGATGCACTATAAAGTTATTCAAAAATAGACGCATATAGATCTGCACCTATTTTCGCGCGCAAATGAGCACGAAAATGGGTTTTAAGAAGACTTCATTGTCACTCGCACGTATATAGGCGCTTCGAACCTGATATGCGACCGGTGGTGCACTTTTGCACATTTGCGAGTGCACATTTGCAAGTCTTTTAGAGCGAACAATTTTTTTTGTCGCAAGAGTTTTTGCAAAAGAAGTTGTTGATTTTGTGTGCAGGTACTGGTGCTAATAAGACATGTTTATTGAGGTATATTTTCTTCGTTATTGTAGCACCATACAACTTGTATAAGATAATACACGGGCGCCGTTCCACACTTTAGCACGCACGACGGCCTATAGTCTCGCAACCAGTTGTCTGAGTTTCATACTAAGATAACCAAGTCATCCTCTATGACAGCGTTCATAAAAAAAATAACCCCTTCGTACTAAGGAAGCCAACGACAATCCTCAGACGGCAGACACGCCTTATTTATATCTTTACTTTCTTACGCTCATTAAATTTCGCCAACTTCCCGAAAAAACGTATGCGCGAACAAGCCGTATACTGTGGACGATGACTCTGGACGCCAAAGAAAGGCTGAGCTTAATTTTTTGTCGGTGGACTGCAAGATCTAAGTTTACCGCTCTCATAAATCCTAACAAAAAAAAAAAAAAAAGAGAAAGAAACGAGAGCGTTAAACAACGGAAAGTTTTCGGCCCGGTGTCCTCCTGCCAGAGGTGTGATTGCACGCGGAGGGATACGCGGCAAATTGGCGTGGTTACAGCAGGTGCGTCACGCTAGCTAACTTAATAACGCACCCCATCCGTCTCCCCGAGACGTCGCCCTATTTTCTCGCGCGTAAGCGTCGCTGCGTGGCACCACTTTGTGTGTGCTCGCGCTACCCTGTTCTGGGATTTCCCGTCTGTCTTGAAATCGCAGGCGTCAGTTTGTGTACTATGGACCAACTAACGCATCTGACGTCACCTCGGCACTTCTTTGAAACAATAGGTTTGCCTGGGGCATTAGAGGAGTCGTTTCGGTGGGAATGGACGGGGTGTCGTTATGGCACCCTTGTTACTCCAATTCCGCGCCTAGGAAGAATCCAAACTGAGTAAACGAGTACGAGCGTTAAGGCAGTGTATACTTGCAGGAAGTAAAAATTAGAAGAAAAAAGTAGTCAAAAAATAGCGGAGGCGAAAATATAATGCTGAATGATCGTGTTTATTGTAAAGTGGAATCTAGAGCACTAACTGTTCCAAAGGAAAAGAGCACTTTTCGCATGCCTTCTTCAACGCTTTATTCTGGTCGTTTAGTTAGAATCTTTTAAAATGATAAAATGAATGTGCCTACCTAGTACGTTCCCAGTGTGTTGATTGGAGCTTATTCCGAGAGGAACAGGGCAAACAGCAGCAGTCACCGAACCCATATGACACGTGAAGCAGAGGTCGTTTGCGAACATTTGCCAGCTGACACTGTTTATAAATATGAAACAAATCGCCTCTTAATGCCTTCATATCTACGGACGCTACGCATAGACGGAAAATTCGCATCGTACCGTTCAATAGAGTCGATTTTTCCCTGAATGACTTTTGTGAGGAGCAACACCTTTCGTGCAATCCGGCTACTGCTGACGTAATGGCAAGCGTGCCTTTAACCTCGTATATTTACTATTTTGTTTTCCCAAGATGCTCGAATACAAGCACTCTCTACATTTTATGGCGCATGATTTGGCTTAATACATTTTGACCACCCCAGAAACCCGATGAAAGCCGCTACTATTAGCGTTTCCAGCATCGTTGCCTGAACAGTTTTTGCGGCAGCCACAACGAAGGGATAATGGCCATCTACAAATCACAACTTTACCACCGCGTGATAACTGAACGAAAGTTGCGCGTGTGTTTTTAATGGGTATAATACCCGATAATTAGCCACTTAGGGTATGGAGTTACAGAACTCACATTATACACTGAATACCTTTCAGTAAGCATTCTTTTTTATTTTTTATAATGGTTGTTGCTTTCATTTGCTTTTTTACAGATGAAACATACCTCACGAATTATCAATTTTCTTTAAAGCTACTCGTTGGTCAGGACATAAGGGGTAGAATTATCTATTTTGTGTTATGTGTAAATAAAAACTATAACGCTGATAAGTACATATAAAATAAAAGGTGTAAAGGAGGCTTGAGCGCGATGAAAAAGTTAATGCGCAGGAGTGGAGGCGAAGGCGGCTGCAAATTTCCCGTTTATGGCATACAAACGTGCTCGCACAGCACACGCCTGTGTGTGCACGGTCGTGGACATACCCAAACTTGCTTTGTGCATATGTTGGGTGCACGATTTCCTTCTTGGAGCCTTGAACAAGCGGTTTGTGATAAATCGGGCGATAAATCTCTGCAAGTGGAAATTAGGTAGATTTGGCTGAGGGCGGCCCGCTTTTTCTCAAGCGGAACACGCTGCGGTGGGGGAGCGCGACCATAGGAGGCGCCGCGAACGCCAAGAACAAAGCACGGATTTTGTTCTTAGCGGAGTGAGTATGAGCATAGCATCCTCTGTATACTCACAAAGCCTGGCAGTTCGACGACGGAGCCAGATAGAGTGGATCTGGTGGCACAGAGCATCAAAAAGCCCTTTCTCGGGGAACCTGGACGTCAGCGCACAGCTTTTGCAGCGGCGAGAACACGAAACACTCTTGTTCGCTCGGGAGAAGTGTGTTTCGGCGTCTCGCCGCAGCGGGGTGCCAGTCACGTGGCTCTCCTCTCATCCGTTGTGTGCCGCACCACCTTTTCCATTTCGGCGGACGCTTCTCGTGGCGATCTGCCAGGCTTTGTCAGTATATAGGAGGCTATGGTATGTGTGTGTGCGTGTGCATGGGCGCGTGCGTGTGCGTTTGGCAGCTAACTTGACCAAACCCTAACTTCAAGTTTGGCAATACAGGAGCTCTAACTTGGGCCTAATAGGGTTTTGCTCCAAGACGCTAGTTAAAGAGACACTCACACCTCCCAAAACTTTATTTTTTAAATTTTTTGCCATGCGCTTTTTTACGGTGTTAGAAGCCTACCCAATCAATATTTTGCTACAGTATATCATAAATTTTTAATAAAGTAAAAAAAAAACGCAACTGCTTACAACCGAAACCGAAGCTGGGCTAGGGAGGAAGAAATACAGAGAAGGAAGAATCCAAAAGTCACGTGGCTGTGCAACTTTTTCTTTCTTTTCAATCAACGAATCAATGTGTTCGCAGCTTTTTAGGAGCTACAAAAAATGGGTATCATATTTTTGGTCCATTTCTAGTATTGAGTGTGTGCCTTCAATGACCCATTACTTTGATCAATCATCTTTGGTGGTTGTGTCCATGGAGTTATTACAATAAATTCTAGCGGTCCAGCTGGCGCTAGTGTCTTCGGGACTTCCGGTTGCAAATTGAAGCAGACAGCAACAAGTATACTTTTCCAGTCTTCCTGTGTATTCCTATGGGAAAACGTATGTGATATTTTTCTCTTCGCCAGGGAATAATAGAATTCAACGTAGTTCCTTTACTCGTAACGGGTACTATGTAGCTTTATTCACATTATAAAAGTGTAATTTATTTAGTTAATGTTTCTTTTTTTATTACTGAGCGATGTTTAAGTTAGCAAAAATTGAGGCCCAGGCCTATGTTGTACAGCATATGTCAATACGAGCTATCAATTCAGGCAAAAAGAACAATTAACAAGTGCGCAGGGTTTACTCAAGCAGTAATAATATTCAGATGACGGAAAGGAAACTGAAAGTGACTGTGGCTCGATCAATTTTTTTTTTAAACACAAAGAAACTGTGCCGAGATCATGCTCCAAGCTAAAAGACACCAACGTGTCGGTTAGCGAAGACTACCCAAAGAATGTTCAATTCGCCAGGAAAATGCTTCTACTATTCGCCCGAGCCCAGGGAGGCCTCTACAAACTTCGCGTTGACAGATTACATTTGGGGAATAAACTATTTGTTTTCAATTACGAGACTAACCAAATCTGTGAGGGCAGCCCAAACGAATCGAACACTGCGTCAACAAATCTGCCACTTTGAAGTTAAAAAATGTCGCGATTAAGAAACCATTTTGTTCCCAATCTTTTTCAAAAAAATATTTCAGTTTTGTTTACAAACATAAGAAGTATTGTCCGCAACCGCGATGACTTGTCCTCCGTCATTGACGCGGCGTCGGGTGACGTTGTTATTCTTACAGAAACTTGGCTTTCGAGTGTTATTCGCGATAATGAAATTTTTGATTGTGTTCAGAGTTATAGGTTTTATCGTTGTGACCGAACTGATAGGCGGGGGGGGGGGGGGTCCTAATCGCAGTGAATGTAAATCTTGAATGTTACCAAGTAAGCGTTAACACCCAGCTTGAACTGGTGTGCGTGCGTTTAATCTCTGCCCATAGAAATGTTATTTTGTGTGCCTGTTATCGTCCGCCTAATGCGTCCACAACTTTTTGTTCTGCCTTGCATGATGCGTTATGCACAATTACATCTAGGTTTCCTTTTGCACCTTTATTTTTACTTGGCGATTTCAATTTGCCCCTAATCGACTGGTCAGGAGCATTCCCAACTACCACTTGCAATTCTGCAATTTACTCTGATTTCCTCAATCTTTGCTTGGATTTTTCGTTAACACAACTTGTTGCTGAACCTACTCGAGTCACTGTGTCTTCGGCCACTGTACTAGATCTCATTTTATCCTCTGACTCTAACCTTGCCTCTTCCATATCCTACTTACCGGGTATCAGCGATCACTCCATTATACATTTCTCGTTACTTACACCAATGTCTGATGCTAGTAAGTCAACAAAACATTTCTTTGACTATAGTAAAGCAAATGTTGGTGCTATAAATAACGAATTAGCTGGCTTCCTTGACAAATTCCTTCCTAATTTTTCTGAACGCTCAGTTGAAAGCAATTGGTCCATATTTAAAAATAAATTAGTATCTCTAATTAACTTATTCATTCAATATAGGTCCATTAAAACAAATTCCTTGTCTCCATGGTTTAATGTAACACTTAAGCGCCTTAACAACAAAAAGAAACGTTTGTTTCGTTCTGCAAAGCTTTCTTGTAGTGACGCACGTTGGGAAATCTATCATGCAGCTGAGGATGCTTAGAAACTAGCCATCAAGGACGCTAAACTAACATTTTTTAATGTGACCTTACCCTCCATGTTACTTACCAGTCCTAAACAGTTTTGGCGTATTATGAATAGAAACAAAACGAACGATATCTCGCTCACTAATAATGGTGTTGTTATTCCAAATGACCATTGTGCCTCCATTTTAAATGACATTTTTGTAAAAGCGTTTTGTGTAGATGATGATTGCTCCCACCCTGTGTACCCTAATTATACCTTTTTGCCCATGGATCCTCTTGTAATTGACTATGACGGAATTTTAAATTTGATTGATAACTTAAAAACATCTTCGTCTTTTGGAGTAGACAATGTCACCTCCACACTCCTTAAGAATACTAAAAATTATATCGCAATTTACCTTTTCAAGATTTTTGAGCAATCTCTTGCATCTGGTGTATTGCCTGAGGAGTGGAAAATAGGGAAGGTGATTCCACTCCATAAACAGGGCGATAAACAGAGTCCTCTTAACTATCGCCCCATTTCCTTAATCAGCACACCTTGTAAACTTTTAGAGCACATAATATTCACTCATTTGGTTAACTACTTGGACTCTAATTCCTTCTTTTCTCCATCCCAACATGGCTTTCGTAAATCCCTTTCATGTGAGACTCAACTACTGACCTTCACTAATGATGTGCTTTCCATACTTGACCGTGGATCCCAGATTGACTGTGTTTTTTTAGATTTCTGCAAAGCTTTCGACAAAGTTCCTCATAAACGTTTACTCTTTAAACTCAGTCAACTCAATCTCGATCCTAACGTGCTGTCTTGGATTACATGTTTTTTAACTAATCGTTCTCAGTTCGTTCATGCTAACAATGTAAATTCTTCTATGAAACCTGTTACTTCTGGTGTACCGCAAGGGTCTGTTTTGGGGCCCCTGTTGTTTTTAATTTACGTAAATGACTTACCACTGTGTGTATCATCATCTATTAGCCTCTTTGCTGATGATTGTGTAATTTATCGAGAAGTCACTAATACTACTGACATCGCCCTTCTTCAAAATGACTTACAAGCTGTGGCTGATTGGTGTGATTTGTGGCAAATGTCCCTTAATACTAACAAATGTAAAGCGATGAATATCTCCCGTCGAATTACTATATCTTCTATTTACTCAATCTTTGAAATTCCTCTTGAAACTGTACCATGCTACAAGTACCTTGGGGTGCACATCACTTCTAACATGTCATGGAAAACTCATACTGACCACATTATCGCCAACGCTAACTCCATGCTTGGTTACCTAAAGAGAAACTTTAGGTTAGCCCCAGTGTCCCTAAAACTACTAATGTATAAAACCCTTGTCCGTTCCAAACTAGACTATGCTGCAGCAATCTGGGATCCGGGTCTCTCAACTCTCGTGACTGATCTTGAAGCCCTACAGAATCGCGGTGCCCGTTTTATATTTACTAACTATCATCGCACATCTAGTGTCTCAACTATGAAAACTAATTTATCACTTCCTGCTCTTTCATTACGCCGAAAAATATCTCGTTTGTGTCTTTTTTATAAAATTTATCATTCCAATACTTCGCTCAAAAACAAACTAATGTTAAATCCTGTTTTCATCTCGCCGCGCGTAGATCATCAATTTAAAGTCGGAATTCCTCATTGCATTACCTCAGCCTATTATAACTCTTTTATTCCAAGGACATCTTCAGAGTGGAATCGCCTTCCCGCGCAATTAGTAAACATACCGTCCTTTGACTTGTTTAAAAGTGCGTTGACTGCCTACCTATGTTAATATTTTTCTTTGTTTGTTTGCCTTGTTCTATAAATTTCTTAACTTGTTTACACATTTTTTTTTACATTTTTAGTTCTTGGCTTTTAGTGTTTGTATATTGTTTGTGTTCCAAATTTGTCTTGTACCACTCCCCTCTGTAATGCTCCAGGGCCTTGAGGGTACTTAAATAAATAATTAAATAAATAAATAGAGACCAAATATGAAGAAACGCTGAACAAATAAATACCTCATCAGTTTGTTACAATCGTCAGTGTTCTGCGAAAAAAAAAAGAAGAAAACACGTCAGAATTTATGTTTTGTTATTTCTGGTGCTAAAGAGCTATCGTGACGCGTATGATCTGAAGGATTTATAAAAATCTAACCCGAGATACACTCAATACACGGCCAAGACGAGAACCGAGTGGACTGCCTGAAAGGCTTGAAAAGCATGAAAGCAACAAAAACAACGTGGAAGTGGAACAGATCCAGGAAAAGCTCCAAGCTACCGTGCGAATGGAGCGTGATGCTATCGTCAAAAATTACGAACGAGAGAGCAAAACTATATTGGATTATCTATGCATAACCAGAAGGAAGAAGACAAAAGTTATTTATTTTAGAGCAACAACAATCGTATTTATTTCAGAGAAACAACACTCGGTTACTGCTTTATTTTGATCATTCATTCATTCATTCATTCATTCATTCATTCATTCATTCATTCATTCATTCATTCATTCATTCATCCATTCATTCATTCATTCATTCTTTTGTTTATTTTTGAATGCATGCACAGTTTGTTACTCATCCAGCACGTGTTCTTCGTTCCATAACTCCATTCTTCGTTTTTTTGTCGTCTGTTTTGATTGTTAGATTTGAAATCTATTAGTATCTTTTTGGTGCTTTGGCAGGCTGATTCATTATGTGTGCTTCATAGCATTGGCTGTATGCGTAAACACGTGCCCTATAATAGCAGTCTGCAACGTCAACACGTATTATGCATGTGTATTGGGCTGTTTTCGCGGAGTGTTCGACGCCATGAATTCTGAAGAAAAACGCTCTCACACATCTTTTCTATATCCGATTGTAAAACGTTCCAAACTTTTTATTCTGTCACAACACTAAGCAATATTTGCTCTTATAATCGAGCACGCGAAGAGAAAGCGCATTCTGCGTTTTCTCATGGGAATGCCTTACCGGAAGTCAAATTTAGACTGGTTGCTATCTGCTTCAAAATGCAAGAGCACACTAGCGCCACCTGAACCTCTACCGTTTATTGTTAATACCTCTATGGTTGTGTCTAAACTATAGAGAACGGCTCGTGACCATGGAGAAGAGAGTGAGCGCGAGCTCAAAGCGGCCAGTTCTCTACCGGTGGTTTCCGGGCGGAAAGAAAATGAATTTCGAGCCGCAAATTGCTTTCTGCGTAGTTGGGCTCTCATATGTCACGTAGAAATAAAAACCTTGGCGAGCATAAATACCCTGTCAGTGCCCGTTTAAAGCCAGTACTACTTTGTCTTTTCCTAACTAGCCAGAAGAAAAAGCCAAAGTTCGGCTTGTTCGCTACAGGAGTGCCAATGCGCTTACCCGAGCCCAATATGCCAGGTGAAAACCAAAACTACCAGGCAGCGAAGCCCAACTCTAGTATTTGCTCTGGGGCTGAGAGCCTGAGACCCAGAGAGATCACGTATCGACCGAGAAACCAGGCCCCTATTGAAAATTCTCATTTGTATGAGAAATTTCTGTGTCCAATAAACACATATGAATCATACAAGATGTATAAGAACATATAAGAACGATATAAAAATCATATAAGAGCTATATCAGAACAATATAAGATATATAAGAACATACAAACACTATATGAGAAACATGTGAGAAGTTTCTTATTGGTTTCTTAAATTGTTGTTATATATCTTATATAATTCTTATATAGTTCTTATATAGTTATTATATGGTTCTTATATATTCTTATATATATTGTATGATTCATATGTGTTTATTGGACACGAGACATTTCTCATACAAACGACTTTTTTCACTAGGGGCGGTAAAGCCTAACCCTAGCTCTTTTTTGGCGATTTAGGACCGAGATACAGAGAACTCTGGTCAAACAATATCAGGTTTGGTGGTAGCTTGGCTTCTTCGGGCTGTTTAGGACCCTAAATTGTCAAAGGAAATTCAAATGTCGACCCAAAGAACAGCGCTGCCTGAGTCATCGAAGAACAAACAAGAAATCGCAAGTTATTATTTTCTTTGTTTTTTTCTGTTGCAAGTGAAAGGTTTTCATTTAACCATTATCACATTCGAATGTTTGTTTGTGGCACCAACGTAAGTGATAACATTTGGTGTCCGTGATCGCTTTCGTATGCAACAGACATTATAAGTGCCGATTTAGGATTCTGACGGACGGCCTCGAGCAGCACCCGTTAACACGACTAAGCTCGACTGTAAAGTAAAAGGTACACTGGAAGGCAAAACTTTTTTCGAGAACCCCAGGATATATATATATATATATATATATATATATATATATATATATATATATATATATATATATATATATATATATATATATATATATATATATATATATATATATATATATATATATATATACAGTAGAATCTCGTTAAACGGAAATCGCTTAAACGGAATTGATGCTTAAACGAAACAACTATCTCGGAGTTGTTTGGTTTTGTATTCATTGCAATGTAAAAGTAATCCCGTTAATCGGAACTCAAATTCTCGTGCCTCCGGGTAAACGGAACCGAAAACGGAAACTTTGTCGCCGGCATATTTTTCGCTATCGCTGAAAAGAAAAATAACTCTTGACTAATAAAACAGTATTAAAAATGTTCTTAATACTTATTAGCTTTATTGCCCAAAATTAACGTGTACGCATGGTTTTGGGGAGTTTTCTTTTCTCATTTTTTACGCATAGGTGGCTATGTTGGGTAGGCTTGGCTCAACAAAGCTTCTGCAGTTCTGCTCGCATCTTAGGCCTAGTGTCCTATTTTCTACGATGGCGGCCACGAAGCGACAACACCGTGCGCTCACGTTAGAAAAGATGATCGAAGTCATTAATGATTTCGATAGCGTTTGCTTCACGAAAACGGCGCTTGCAACGAAGTATGCCATTCCCAAAAGTAGCCTGGCAAGGATTCTTCACGACAAGGAAAAGCTGTGGAGTGCGTTCAGCAGTACGCAATTTGGACCAAAGAGGATGAGGCGGCGACTCCCCGAACACGAAGAGCTTGAGAAGTGCTTGGTGTTGTGGCTAAGAAGAGCCCGGAGTGAGAACCTTCCCGTCACCGGACGACGTCATTCGAAAGAAGAGGTTGCTGGATCTTAAACAAACCAAGATCTCCTCGTTTTTTCCTACTCAGTGAGTGATTGTTTTTAGACGCCCTGGAGAGCAGGGAAAGAGGGAAATAGAGATCATGAATATTGCTTCAATGTTTTTACACGGTTTGTGTGAATATACAAAAGCAGCAATTTGGTGTTTTTGTCATTATTTTGCCTTCTACATTGACTTGCTGGTGTTTACAAATTGTACACTTGTGGAAACAGCATTTAAGCTGGCCTTCAACATTTTTAGTGTACCTACACTATACATACTGTCAGTAAATGAAACTCCTGATAAATGGAACAGATTTTCCTTGTCCCTTCAGGTTCCGTTTATCGAGATTGTACTGTATATATATATATATATATAGAAGACCTTGCGTAAGTTTAAGGCTTCCTGAAGTTATCTTTTGTTAGATCAGTTTCCAACCGTATATATAACGGGTCTCAAACTCATTTGAGTGTGGGGGCCCGATATTTTTCCCTGAAAGGTCCGAGGGCCAATATTCGACGGGGGGGGGGGGGGGGGGAGAGGGGGGAGCTTAAAATTAAAAAAAAGAGACCTCGTGCTTTCTATTTCTTGTAAACTCAATATTTGGCCATTAACATCTTTAGATTAAATTTGTTTACGTGTCAGCTTTCGACTCAGTCCTGATACGATAAAAAAAAATTGAAATGACACCGCCCTTTCATAGATCAAGAGAAGAAGTACACTATCGTTCCCGTTGCTCAATTCACTGAGGAATTAACCAAGCTCGACATGTCTCTAGAGAAACAATCATTTAAGTTAACAGTGCTTGCTTTCCTGACAATTTTTATTACAGCACCCTAAAAAAAAATGTTTTTTTATTAGTGTTTTTTTTTAAATCTTGAGCTCGTACTTTAATCTTTGGCAGTTGCTCTTCTTGCTGATCAAGACTTTGCGCAGCCTGGATGCATTTTTCTAACGAAAAGCTCGGTGTTGCAGCCTAAAAAAGGAATTAATGTACACGAAAAAAAGCTTGGAAGCATAAAATGAAGGAAAACAAAAGGCAAATGAACACAAATAATTACAAACTACGTGATTAGTTTAAAAGAGCAGAGCTACTCTTCGAGCGTAAGTGAAT
The DNA here is from genome assembly GCA_037355805.1 of Ixodes ricinus. NCBI lineage: Eukaryota > Metazoa > Arthropoda > Arachnida > Ixodida > Ixodidae > Ixodes > Ixodes ricinus. The sequence goes on from JAZHYW010056306.1 coordinate 40,827, forward strand.
CGGCGAGATGGGGTCGCTGTGCCGCTCGATCTTTCTAACGCTCGAGACTTGAGAACCGAAGATGGTTGCCTGCGGGCCGCGTGTTTGGGACCGCTGGTATAGATATTTATGCACTCCTACAAATATCCAGGGCATCTGTTGTCCCACTAGCACTAAAAAAAGTCAAATATAGAAATATATAAAAAAGTCTTCGTTGTGACATTGAGCACGAAGTTTCACGTGATTACGTCATTCGCAGGGTCACAGTCCTGACTGTTTGTTTTTAGGGGCAGACATATTTTCAGCCTTGTGATTCGCAGAGCTTTCTTAAGCCGCGGGTCCCGTATCTTGTACATCACACAAAAAGGCGCGGTGTTCGCAGTAGGCACGATCACGGAACTACCCGAGAACATGCCCCAGGGATAAGTTTGAAGCTCGTTTGCTTCGTACATTTGTGTGCTTCGAACATATGCCGGCAGACAGTTATTAGGGAGTTTCAGGAAATCGTTTTCGCACGTATCCGATACGGTACGGTGGGTCTCTCCGGTACGAAGTGCGCACGTGCTAGCCGCAGAAGTCTCGCATGGGCGCGGTTCGGACCGGAGCGGCCTCATCGTGCCGTATCGGATGTGCAGACAACGATTCCCTAAAACTCCCTACTGTGTGTGAACAATGTGACCGTTCTGCAAGAAAGAAAAACGCTTCGGACAGTGTCTGCAGGCTGTCTTTTCGTACGATGTACTAGCATTGTACACCCGCGGCTTATAGGGTGTGCATGCAGTCCACTCTGAAAATCGTTCGCTCTCCTTGATATTTCCGAGCTCATTTCCAACCGTTCTTCGATTATCTGAAGCTGACGTGCTCTCTCGTCTCTCTCTCATAGGCGCGCACGATTGGCGAAATTTTTACAAGTTCCATGCCTCTCGAATCCCGCATCCGCGAGGCGACCCCGCCGCGATATAGAGTAGTAAAACACGTCCGCGAGAAACATGCCGTATAGCAGCAATTTCACCGATGTAAAATGAACAACTACAAAATAAAAAAAGCGGACAAAAGAAAGGCTCGGCGACGTGATCCATCTCTCCGTGGGCTTCACGCAAGCGTATACCTCGTAAACACGGTGTATAATTCCTCCGAACGTTTTCCTCCACGGGCTGTATACCAACACCACATAAGAGACAACAAAAGGCCTGGGCACGACGTCATCATTAGTGGATCGCCGATCCGCCGCAAGCGGTATAGACACGCTGCTGGAGCTCGATGAGAGACGCCGCAAAAGCCGCAGACGCCTTTACCCTGCAGCGTCGCCGCGCGCGCTACTGTCGACCTCATTGTGAGACGCTGCCAAACGCGCTGTCGGTGACGCTTTTCAGCCCCTTGTATTCGTTGGGCTTTGTCGGCCGCCATCTTCCCATTGAAGATTTCCGAAAATCTCTTGTAACTTTTGAATGTTATAACGGGTCCTTCGGAAACTTTGGCATCTGGTAAGGACTGCTAGGGCTACCAGATGGACGAAAATTGAATGCTTGACGATGCGTAGTTTATTTTTGCGATTACAAAAACACTATACGTTTTGTTCGGGAACACCCTGTATTGGCCATATGCACGGAGGGAGTTGTATACACGTACAGAAGCCCACGCCACGACGCTGCAGGTTTGAAGAGTGACGTCGTGCTGCCGCGCGAGTCGGGGCATCGGAGGATCTTATAGCTCGCGCGGGAGAGCGATGGGGCTTTGATAATCGCGCGCTTTGCTCTCTCTCTCTCTCTCTCGTCGGCCGTCTATGAGAACAAGTGGAAGGTGCAATTAGAGAAACTGGAAGCGGCCATCGGAATGCCCGGTGGTGGGGTCCTTGCTACTTTCCCGAGACGTGCTGGAAGACGTCGCTTTCTTGCCCACCCCTCACCGTGTCTCGGGGTTTCCCTTCGTCTTCTGTAACAACGATGCCGCCGTGCGCGTGTGTCTACGATTGCGAGTGCGGCAGTTGTTTTTTTATTTGGTCCGTCTGGCCTTCCACGTGAGTCTGGGAAAAATAGTTGTGTCGTGTACTCGAGAACGGGAGAGGTATTCGCCGCCGTTTTGCGTCCTGAAGGTTATTGATGTTGTAAGACGAGACAGCGCTGCCGATGCTGGTTAGTATTTTCTGTATTTTTTTTTGTTGTTGTTGTTGATCCTGAGGTAGATGGTTGGGTCGTGAGCCTCGAGTGTTTGTGTGTGTGCGTGTGTGTGCACGTGTCCGTGTGTATGTGTGAGCGTGTGCGCCCGCGCGTCTGTTTACGCGCCCCGTGTGTGTGTGTGTGTGTGTGCGTGTGTGTGTGTGTGTGTGTGTGTGTGTGTGTGTGTGTGTGTGTGTGTGTGTGTGTGTGTGTGTGTGTGTGTGTGTGTGTGTGTGTGATAGCACGCGGTGGCTTGAAATTCCAGGTGTGTCTTTCATGAAGCGCCGCATGAGTAAGTATACTCGACAAAAATAGGAATGCCAAGTTATACGTGACTTTTGTTTTGTGTGGACACGTTTGGAACACCCGTGTGTCCAAAATTACCCAAGTTTACAAAATTAAATTTAATTCTTCATTGGTTTACGCCTCTATTGAAAAACCTAGCCGCATTTCAGAATTCGTCTCCAGCCCGGGCAATTGAGCCAATGTTAGTATATTGACTTCTTCAAATTTATTTATCTACCGACTTATATCCGAAAAAAAAAGACATATTCGGTTATTAAAACGTTTCTATGCGAGGTGGAACCCACGACGACCGAATCCGCAGCGCGGCCTTCATTCTATACATAGCCTCCCCTACTCACAAAGACGTGTCAGTTCGATGAGGGAGCCATAGAGTGCCCGGTCGCAGAATCAGGAGCGCGAGGGTCTGGTAGCACAGTAGCATCGAAGAGCCAATTTTCGGGGAACCTGGATGTCAGCGCACAGCTTTTGCAGCGGCGAGGACCCGAAACACACCTGTTCGCTCGGGAGAAGTGTGTTTCGGCGTCTCGCCGGAGCAGGCGCCAGTCACGTGGCGCTCCTCTCCATCCGTTGTCTGCCGCTCCACCTTTTCCGTTTCGGCGGCCGCTTCTCGTGGCGATCTGCCAGGCTCTGTCAGTAAATAGGAGGCTATGGCAGTACTATTCCAGCAGACGCTTGCCGGTCCCGCAATCGCCAGTGTCCGGTCTAAGAAAAGTCCCTATCGACTGCATACCCTTTGTATCGAGCGGTATAGCTTTTAATCTCGGCTCCGAGAATATTCCACCATTTCGGAAGTAGTCTGGATGAGCAGCCTGCTTGTGCCGCTTTACGCTATTCTGTAAAACCGCCCCGAGATAGTCTGCAAGAAAGTTCGCTTACAACGAATTAGTTTCTAACATATAGCTTGAACGTATAGCGTTAAACGCGATTAGTACAGGACTGTTGGGACATAAGTAATACAAAAATTTTAATTGCAGCTGCCGTCCCTCCCCTGATGCCCCTTTTTACAGTCTAGGATGTCGTTACATCTATCTTTATTTTTTTTTCAAATGCAACTACCGCTTTATAGCTTTTTTGTCGAACAGTTTTCTTACCGGGCGAGAGCGCGCCCCGGCACACTTTCTTCGCACTCTGCCTATACGCGCATGCTCCAGTTTCGTGCGGACCTTGACTTCATACCCGCGGTCGAACAAGCACGCGTGCGTACTTGAGCGCAATCAACGTGGCAGGTGCGATCGCCCGCTCTAAACAATGAAATGGTTCTGCAATTCAAACGTTAAACCCGATACTCTCGTGCGAACGGCGTGAGGTTCTTTAGTGGCGAATCAAGATCGAATTACAGAAAAGAATTACCTTGGACGTGGAACTAGAATGACGAAACTTGAGTTTGTTTGAGACCTCACATGGTAGTGCAAGATTTTTCGACGCTTTTGGAAACGTGAGACGAAAAGCGAGGACGTCTTTTACGCGAAGCTGCCGACATTTGTAGATATATGTGAGTGAAAGAAATATGGGATTGGAGAGAATCGAATCGTTTAAAATGAACCATATTGTTCCCCGCCAATCTATTTTACTGTTAGCAGAAATGTGTCAGTGGCTCCAAACCGTCATTCCTAACCAGACATGTACGTAACGCGTTACAAGTAACGAGTTACTTGTACCTAGATTACTATTTTTGGTAACGAGTAAAGTATTTAGTTACATTTTCTAGAAAAGGAACGAGTAACGGTATTTATTTACTTTTAAGGCCAAGTAACGAGTAACGGTATCTCGTTACTTTTGAGGAGTAACGTGTACAACACCGCTTAAACGGCCTTGTTTTTATTGTAGCCTGAGTATGCGTCTGTTGCGACAAAGGCAGAGGGGCAACCGAAAAACAACTTAACAGTATGACAGTACAGCAACGTATATCGCTGAACATGTCAGTCGAGCAGTTCGACTGACGTGTCCAGCGATCAGCGTTGCTGTACTGAACTGTATACAGCTAGGAATGTCCTTCATCCAACGAGCACAATCAGGTTCGTTTGGTGAACTTTCTGGAACCGGGTACGGATCGTGTAAACCCGGAGGTTGCAAACACAGGAAGGCACAAAACCCCTTACCCGCTGTCCTCAATGAAGGCGTAGTTCCCGAAGATTCGCCAGTTCTTGATGAAGCACAACACTGCCGTTCCTTCGAGCGCGTCAGTAGAATGACTCTTCAGCGTCGCCGGAGATGAATTTTCAAGGAAGCGGGGAACAGCAGCTGATGAAAACTACCACAGGCAGCTGCTGCTTAAATGGAATGACTGCCAAAAGATAACAATAAACCATGAAACAAAAACAGTTGTGTATTTGGTCGTCAAAGTAACGTGAAAAGTAACTCGTTACTTTCGAGGTAACTCACACGTTCCTTTTGATAATCGGTAACGAGTAACGTATTTAGTTACTTTTGAGCCGAGTAACGAGTAACGGTATTTAGTCACTTTTTTGGGGTAACGTGTACATGTCTGTTCCTAACTAAAAATGAAAAGAGGTTAAGTCGCGAAACTCTGCTGAGCCTCTATTGACGCAACACCGGTTATGTACAGGTTCGTGCTTGTCTAAAAGAAACACGTCACATTCGCACTAGGGGAACGTGGCGGTCAACTTCTGCCATATGCCAGCGACTAGTCCCGGTGGTGTGAAATTTACCTGTTTCATTATACTTAATTGTGCGCTGTAGACTTGAATCCAACAACCTTAGTCTATTTTCATCACCTTGGCCTGCAGCGATTCGCCGGGGAAGATTTTTGTACTAATTATCCGAACGATTTGACAGGGTTTCTCTATATTTGAACAATCGGCAAGAACGTCGGCGCGATTGGTCAGCTCCGTGGTTCACCTTGGCGCTGACCAATCGCGGCGGTCGGCGATCTGGCCGACTTCCTCGCAGAGCGTAACTTAGGGCCCCATGCACTGCACACGAATGGCTCGATCAAGCGCGTAAGACATGCAATGGCACTTCACTGTCCCATCGAAAGAGCACCTGCGCCCTTCTTCCTCGTCACATTGAGCAAGTGGAACGAGATCATCGAGTTACACTTTTTATGGGAATAGTCCGTACACAAAATTAATGCCTCACTTCAAAAAATATCTTCAGTCGAAAGCCTGCCTTGCCGTTACTCAAACCATGATGCTAAAACGCATTCCCTACAGGGATACCCGCCGCGTGCTATTCTTCTCCGTCGGTCTGCGGCTGACGACATCAGAACTGTACGATCCCGCGAATCATGGCGATTCTCACTGTGGCAGCGCAACGAATGATGATACTGCAGACGACATGTCCTCCTATCCAGGTCCCTCTGCAGCCGTCCAGTCGACGGCAAGTCCACCAGGAGGAGTTGGTACACTGCGGCGACAGTGAGTCCTGTGCCGCTTTATGCTCCTCTTTGCCGCTGCTTTAGCGACCATATCCGCCAGAATCGCGACAACCCGTTGCGTTACTTCGCGTAGCGCAAGCTCGGCTGCTTCCTTTGTGGGGCTTGTGGTGACGTCAGAACGCCGAGCTCTGATTGGCTCTGACTCAGACTTGTGCCTATCTCAAATACTCTACTCAAGATACTGTATCTTAAATACTTTTTGGAGTATCTTGGTATCTTGCAAATACCTTTGATGGAGAGTATTTAATACTCTATTTTAATTACAATTTCGAGTATCTTGTACTCATTATCTTAAATACATTTTTGACATTCCGCCATTTTCCGAGTTTTTCGGTATGAAGTGGCGTGGGCGTGGCACGAGCAAACGTGAACATTCTTTCGAGCAACCGAATCCTGTTGCTAGCTCCGATTAGCTACGGTGACTTTAACTCAGCTCGTGAAAATATCGCTTTTTTGCCGACTGTGACTCATATTTCAGCCCAAAGTTCGTACAATGAAGGTTCTCCCCTCGCCTTCCCAAAGGCGCCTTTTGTTTCTATAGAGTTTCCCCCAAAAAATCCTCAAACAAAAGGTGTGGTTTTACGGAAGTAAAGATGCCACCCTGAGGCGCAACGCAGACCGGGAAACGACCTACGAGAACAATGCAGACTTGAGTGTCAAGAAAATAACAAATAGAAGAAAATGAGAAGTGGACACACACAAAAAAGTAGACATTTTTGTTTTGCTTTTTGTATATTTGACCCCGCTAAAGCAAAACGTCGAGGTTTTTTTTCTTGTTTCTTTTTTGTGTTGTTAGTCCGGCACTTATTGCTCTCGCGAACACTGTCTGTAAGCGAACATTGATAAGCAGAGAACAGTACAGGAAACGAACTAGGAGCTGGATGACCTCTCAAAATGCCAACAAAGTGTCCCCCAACGTTGAGTGCTTTTCTGAACGCAACCTACTTAAAGAAGGTGCGACCACTGCCGTGGCTATTATGTGGGTTCTCTTTGTTATCCATTCACTCATATCCGTGTCCCAAGTTCGTTTATAGTGAACTCCCCGTAGGAATATGGATTGTAGTTAAACGATGCGTCTAAGGTGCGCCGCAGGATGTGATATTCAGCGATGTCACTATTGGCGAAGCGCTCTGACCCGTTTGTCACCCCCACACCTCGGTGTTTACCCAACACAAGGCCTGTGCACATGCCCACAGGCCTTGTGGGCATGTTCGTGTCATCTTTTTAATAGAGCGCGAAGCACAGTGTAATGAAAAAATACCAACAATTAGTGAAGTGACGTTAAGTGCCGGATCTCCCCCGAAAGCAGTCCTCAGAGGATGCGAACTTGACCCACTTGGGCTTTTGTGCTGAGCTGGGCACCATGCATGCTGCATTGTTCATGCAGGCCGGAGTGGTAACAAAAGAGCCCCTCCTCCCCCTCACCGGAGAACACGAACTCCAGCCGAACGCTGACGCCGCGTTCGGTTAAGTCAGCCGAGCGCTGAGCCATTGTATTTGTTGTCCCCATCCATCTAGTTCTAAAGTTAACCGCTTGGGGCGCCACGGTCTGATCTCCTCCCCATATAGGCTAAAGCGACCTCTTTCTTGTTGTCCCAGAAATGTTTTGTAACATCTATCAGTGATATTGCCACGCGCGTTGCCCAGCGAGCGCGTGGCCGAATGATTACCGCGCTTGGCTCGCGCGAGGCTCTCGCGCGGAGGCTCCGGGTTCGATACCAGAAAGCGGACTTCTCTTTTATTTATTCCTTCAACTTGACATTCTGGTAAGTTCGAGAATTTTGTCGTCTGATCGAGTTACGAATGTTCTACGCGCCGAACTTTCTACGCCGAATGTTCCAGAAACCCACGCGGGTACAAAAGGTGCTCCGAGTGGCGGTCCGGAGTCAGTCTCGCCCCAGCGGTCGATCCTGCTGTTTCGCCGACATCGACGCCTGCGACGCTAGCCTTTCTCTATTTTGTTTTGGGAACAAGTTCGCCCCATTAAACGTTTAGTTTCTTCAGTTATTCGCCGCCTCATCATTTATCATTCGTGACAATATTTTGCTCTTTATAGTCGGACTGCATAAAATAGCCCTACGATACTTTTTTTCCGTTTTGTGTTGTTGCGTGCTAATAAACCATTCTGGTAACCCAGATTTGCGTAGCTGCATAATTGTCGTTGTCAATGACGTCGATACAAATTAAGCAATGCGGAAGTATCTTCAAAAGTAACTGAAATACATTTCTAAGTATTTGTACTCTACTCAAGATACTTTACAGTGAAAGTAACTTGAGTAGTATTTTAAATACTTTATGAAGCAGGTATTTAGTAACTTAACTTAAATACTTTTATCGAGCATTTTGTGTCAACACTGCTCTGACTGAAGGATGGTGGATATACGCCTGCAGCAAGCTTGCTTTGGAGGTCTACCCTCTATCCTTGAATCAGATGCAATCAGAGATCGGCGTCGCTCTGACGTCATCGCTACCCCTGCAAAAGAAGCAGACGAGGTTAAGCTCCGTATTTGTTCACGCTTCTCGCTGCGTGATTTTTTTTAACGTTTTTATCGGAGAATGCCGCAACTTCATCAGTCGGAAAGCGGTAATAATATGCTTGCGACTCGTCACGCTCGTTTCTTTAACCGTCATTTGACTAAACTTCCGGTAAGTCCCATGGACGTAGTTTGTCGCCACTTTTGGGGGAGGACCCACGTCCGTGGGCATTAAAACTCTTAAAAAGCCAAAACAGACAAGCTATATAGAGACGTGTTTTCCGGACATCATACCGTGACGAAGTAACGGCAGTTGACTGCCGCGAAGACGCTGCGGGTTGCAGCATCGTCTCTTTTCGTTCTCAAGGGGGAGCGGGGGGGGGGGCGGGGGGCGTCTAAATTTCTCGGTCCCCGTGGCGCCGCGCACAGTAGGCGCTGTGCCCACAGCCGCCGCGCACTGCCAAGTGTAAACGCATCCGCGCGGCAGGCGCTCGGTGCAGGGTCCGCGCGCGGCCGGCAGAAGGTGGGGCGACCCCCCAGTGGGACCGGAAACCCCGCCGAGTTCCGTGAACGCCCCGCACGGGCTTCGCTGAAGACGGCTTCGCTGAACACCGCCCGGCACCGGCGGCGCAGCGGCGTGAGACGCACTCGCCGCGGCAGATAGCCTCTTTAATTTGTCAGCGGCTCCGCGCCGATCCACGGGACGTCGTCGTCGACGCCTTTTCTGTTCCGCGGCCGCGTCTCGCTTACACGTCTCAGAGGGGACTCCCGTCGTGTTGGCTACCGTAGAAGCCTTGGGCAGCGGTCGTGCCGCGAATACGTCATTCGAGAGATATAGAGAGGCTGGTGACGCTCTCCGAGGCGTGCTATTCATCGAACGATTTTTCTGTCACATTAAATAAAAAATAAAAAAAATGCTGACATGCTGGAATTATGTTTTCTTATGCATATGCATGTGCTTCGAACATGCCTGCGCAGTTTTTTTTAATTTTTTTTACGATGTAATAACTGTGCGAAACCGCGGCTTGAAAAAGCACTGACAGGTCAAAATCATTTTTTTTCCGAAACGATTGAAAACGATGTCTGCACATTACTTTCAAAATTCAAAACTTAAAGAAATACTCAATCAAGTAAAAAAAGAAACAGAAATTCAAAAGCCGCATTTGAAGTTCCCGCGCGATCCGCGCCAGTGCAGTGACGTCAAAGATTGAGCCGTCCTGCAACTCGATTATCTCTCACGCCTCCGAACCGCCGCGACCCGAAGTGTCGTGTGTTCGTCCGCGTCCCCCGAACAACCGCTTTCCTCCGTGCGTTGCAGCCCATCGTTGCGAGAAGACGACGCTTCACTTCCGAGTTTGAAGTTCTTTTAGGGCCCTTTCAGCGACCTCAAAATATTTGAGACGGTGTGAGGTCGAAGAGAACGCGCAGGGTACTTTTGTGGCCGACGTGAGGGCCGGGCCTTGCCGGCCGGTTCTGCGTGAAAGGCTGCGTAGGAGGCAGGCGCGTAGCCAGTGGGTGGGGGGGGGGGGGGTTCAGGTGTCAGAACACCCCCGGGAAGCATGGGAATCCACGAGCTGGGATGTAAAAACTGTTAATTTTTCCTCACATCTCTGGAAAGAAATGGGGTAGAATTAAGTTTCAATTCGAGAAAGAGCCAGACTAACGTCCAAGCATTCACACAGCTTAAAGAGGCCGTGCAAAGACTTTTTTTACTGTTTTTTTTATTTGCACCGAACCTGAGCGCACTGGACGTAGTAACTTAATGAAACTTTTCTTTTCTCGAATTTCGCTTTATTTTGAAACTTATAGGCAAATTCAAATTACAAAGACAAGCAAAAAATAACATCCTTCATGACGTCCTTGGTTGCTTGAGTGGCCGTGAACTAGAGAAGGGGTAATGAGCTCAGCGAGCGCTCGCGCCTGCCGCACTCCGTGTCGACGGCTCGAGAGGGCGCCACTAAAGCATGTTCTGGATAGGCTGTATGAAGCGGGCAGCCAGGGCGGCTCGCATTGCATTTGCTGCGCAATGAAACACTAATTCGGTATGACACTTCATTGGCCACAAACGACAGCAAACACGGGGTAAAGCTCAGTTCAGAACGGGAGCCACTTCGCGCTGCCATATACCGCCAAAGGGCCAAACCGCAAGCCAAAGCTGCTCGCCGAAGGCCTTCGGAACGCTCGGAACCGGTCGGATCCTCGACTGCAGCGCCGCCGCGTACACCCAGGACCCTTCTACGCTCGCCGCATGTCGGTGTCTGATCCCACTACACCTTTCTCGTATGCGCCGCCTTTTCCATCGCTTGGTGGCGGGTATGTCGACGGGTCATTTCTTGTTTCCGTACTTTATAAACTGCATTTGTTTCTTTTCTGATCTAAAATGCGGAACAAAAACTACTTTTATGAATAACTGAAACGGCTCGCGCCGCTTATATTTTGTATTTTGACTAAAAAAGAAGGTTTTAGCGGCTCTGACCAGTAGTAAGCCCAGGACCAAGGACGTCACATATCGCGCGCTTTCGGCACAGCGGGTCGCACCCGTAGGTGGAGGAGGTTTCCGCGTCGTCCGGTTAAAATATGACGCACTGATATTTAGTGACTCTCTGCGTGCCCGCTGGCTTGCGCGAACCCCAAGAGACGTGGAAACCGTAAAAAAGGCAGGCGCTTAAATATGATTGCAAAGCCCCTTTTATATGTGCAATTCTTGCTTTTCAAAACAATTGTCCTTCATGTAAATTAAAAAAAAGAAAAAGGAAAAAATTACATGCACAAAACAGGATGGATCAGAAAAGTAAGACCCCAAGACGTCTAAAAATTTGGCAATCATAAAACCAAAAGCACGCTTTGCGAGCCGGTTATCTGTGCCATTTGGTAGGGAAAGAAAAAAAATAACAAAAACCGTCTGGTCAGTTTCCGCGCCGAACCATTTGCAGCTGCCTTTTGGGTCCCACCAATAAGATGAGATGACCGCGAAAGAAACGCACAAAAGCAAAACTAAAAGTTATTTAAAAATACAAAACAAAAAAGAAAGAAAAGAAGCAGTGGCGAGTTGTGCAGACAAGTTCGACTTAAGGACGAAACGGACCAACACTAAGAACAATAAAAAATATTAAATAAAAAAGACAAAAAAAAATGCTACGAGCGATCTGAGCGGAGCCTTTGTGTGAGTCGTGGCGGCGGAGTACGATCTCTAGCTTCGATATAGGCGGCGGGGTGGTCTCCCCTGCTGCCGGCGAGAGTATAGTCATCCGCGTATCCGTCCCCGCGGCCGCTGAAAAGGGAGCGGACGACGTTAGGGCATACGCTCGGAGACCAGAAGTATATAGAAGCAGATAGAGAGAGAGGCGGAGCCGCAGACTGGCGTAATTACAAGGTACAGTGGCGACGCCTCTATTGAGACAGGAGGAGCTCCGTCGCTGCACGCACAAGACGAGCTGACGCCGGCTGTCCTCACGTGTTGTCTCGTGAGTCTAGCTGGTCTATATAGAATATAATGCCAAAGGGAAAGAAGCAAAAAAATGAATAAAAAAGTTGGTGGAAAGAAATAGGAGTCCTTCTGACGAACCTCTGAAGGGGACGGCTCGGTTCTCCTACCTATGCATCGGGCGAACCGAAATGACAGGGGGCGCTGCTTGCGCGACTGTCTCAACTGTGGCGCCGTCTCGTGGCGCTTTTTTTCTCTCTGTTTTCGTGGTGGCACGTTGTTGTTTTGTCTGTTTGTGCGTGATTACTGTGGCGGCGGTTCGGCGGTTCGGTGGTTGCGGGTATACCGCAGACTTTGGTTATGTTGCTTAGTTTGTGTATTCGATGCTTTATATGCGGGAAAATAAAATAATGATGAAAACAGACATAAACGGAGAGGTACCACTTCAGTACAGTGCTTTGTGTGGAGGGTATACGGCATTGTCGGTGGACCGGAACTTGGGAACGTGGATACCTCACAATTTTGATCTTTCGAAACAGACTTCCGGTAGTGGTGGGCACAAGCGAGGCGTATATGCGCTTCTTGCCGATGCCGGGGTATACGGAGAAGAAGAGGAAGGTGCGGGTTGTTTCGGTGGTAATAGCCGTGCTCCGCCCTGGCTCTGATTCACCGATTCCCTTTGGGCTTTCTCAAGTTTCTCCCACGGAGAAATTTGGAGGTGTGTTCCCTGGCTTCGTTTCCGGCGAAATAGTAAAAAAAAAAAAAAAAGAAGAAAAGGTCACATTCTATTGGGGTTACTCACTGTTTTTTTATTTGTGTGTGCTTATATGTGTCTGTGATACCAATCGAATTTTACGTCGGCGCTAGTACTGGTTCTGTTCATTGCCATCATGTTGGGACATTCGTTCCTCGCGCCATCTCTCGAGAGTTGTCAGCAAAAGTTTCTAAACAATTGATTTGAGCTAGACATCTACATTTATCTTAATATTCTTATGAAGAAGTATAGACAAAAAAAAAAAGCACGATTAATACCAATCAGAAACCCAAGAGCGTACACTCTTTATTACTAGTTCAAACATATTTTTTGGCATTGGATCGTACGGACCACGTTTTGGAAGCTCCTGAATTTCTTCCCTCCATATCAAGGAAATATATTTTTCCTGAGGGTTATACTAGCGTGAACCTCGTAGCACATACAAAATTTAAAGCTTTACTATTTTCAATATTTACTTTCCACTCCTCGGTAATTTGTCGTTTTTACCACAGTGATAGCCCCTGTAAAGTTACTATTCTTGAGTGGACAGACTCACTTAGCCCAAACAACCTCTACAAACGCTCTTGCTCAGAAGATGTACGATATGAGGCTTTTGAAACAACAATAAGGTTTGCACACCACCCGGGGGTCTTGCAATGCAGCTAAAACGAAATGTCCTCCAGCGTTGGCTTAAATTTCTCGGTATTTAATGTCGGTGCACTGAACTGAATCATACTTGCTATAAGTGCGCGTGCAGCTCGACGGTGTAACTCGCGTTAACTATAGACGCTTTCAGGCAGCTGTGCACGGGCGCCGCCATAACCGACCTTCAGTTCTTGTTCCTTCTTAAGGCCGGTTCAGACACTTGCGTTTGAGTGCGTTTGACTGCGTTGCGGCGAGAACCGAAAGCGAGTCACCGGCACATCTGTGCTTCGTATGAAGCGTGGAATCCAATTCAAGGAATCTTCTTGGCACGCGATATAAGCAGCAGGGATGTCCTGGTGTCTCGCTGCCGCAACGCAGTCAAACGCAGTCAAACGCATCTGTGTGAACCGGGCTTTATTCCGTTCGCTTCACTTGATCATTACCACAGCAGGTTAGGTCCTGGCCATCTTAGATTCTATTGTGTCCTTGTCCTGAGCATTGGCCTTTGTGGGGGCTCGTCAACACACGTTTCAGTGGCTCGGTATTTCGGTAAGAAAAGAGAAGGCCAGCAATGGCGGCTGCAATCTGGCCCGTGTGCAAGACGTCTACTATCTACATCTGCACACGGGAGGTATAGGTGTGATGCAAAGTTCACAGGCAGGTAGGTATCCTAGTGCTTGCTAGCACTGTATTTCTTACACTGCGAATGTTTTCAGTGAGTTACAAAAACAAACTTGGCGAGTTAGGCCCGGGGGGGGGGGGGGGGGGTTGGCTGTGATAACTATGGAGGTAGGAATAAGAGGATGCGAAATACCGAGTCAAGCCAGCCTGACGAGAAAATCCCCAGTGAAGCCGAAATTGGAGGTGAAAACGCTCCCGCGAGTGATCAAAAGAGCACAGGAAAGCTGTCGGCGCCAGATCAGCTGTCCTTTCCGTCCAATGGCGTATTTTGGCTTTGGGTCATTGTTGCGGGCGTGTCCCTCCAAAACGGGAGTTTCCACCGCGGCTTCACCTTTGGTGGCGTCATGTCGCCTTCAGAAGCTTCCTATAGCTCCATGAGGGTAACGATTTAACGCAGGTGCGAAATCCTCACTGTAGTGCCTAAAACCTTTCTTACCTGATTTTTGATTTCGTGTCCTTCGTTTTTATTTAAACCTTTAATGAGTATGTAGATGCCCGACTTTCTACTTTCACCCCTCTCCCTTCAAAAAAGAACAACAACAACTACAACAACAACAATACTTTCACCCCCTCCCCCCAAGAAACAACAACAACAACAAACAACAACAGCAGCAACACCAGCAACAACAGCAACAACAACAACAACAATAACAGCAAAAACAACAACAAAAACAAATGCAGCATTATTGCGTTTAATCAATCAAATTGTCATATAAAGATTTGCGTTTTACAAGGAACGCATCGCACGTTAACCTTCAATTTCGGCCTTTCTGACACGCTCCGCCGTGTCTTTTCAAATCGTCACCACGTCCTCCTTTTGCACAATTGCTTTCTTCTTTTTTTTTTCTCTTGTTGTTTCCGAAGTTTTTGTCAGCTAGCGAAGTCTTCTCGAAGCGTCTCCAGTGCCTCGGCATTTTTTTTCCCGCCTCTTTTCTTCTTTTTTTTTTCTTTTTCGATCGTTGTCCCGTAAAAAGGCAATTCCGCATTAAAACAAAACGGATGCATCGCTCCTACGTTTTTGTACTCCGCGTATACGCGCTGCAGCACACGAGGACACACCGATTTCCACCTCCCATAAACTCGGCGAGAAAGAATGACTGTTCCGAAGCACGACATCTCTCGACCCTCGCTCGTAACCTTGCGTATCCGACGCGGCGGTAAAACGCGACGCTTTCCTCCCCGTCTCGAAGGAGCTGCGCTGTGTATATACGGAAAAGATAGACGCCGGGCGTACATTATCCACGAGTCTGGCGGCGGTATATATACGTTTTCTGCGAACGCGTAAAACCGACGGCGAACCCCAAGGCGGGGGGGGGGGGGGGGTGCAGAAGGCTTAGACCTATATGTGTACCTTGTTCCACTCCAACCTATAGACCGCGACGGAGGTTGAATACGTTGGAAGAGATCCTCGCTTTAGAAGCACGATCTTCCGCATGGCGGAGCGGGGACTGTTGGGCTCGTTGGCCGTCTCGGTATCTCCGAGACAAAGCGCCGGCCTTGGGGTCTCCGCGGGTGGCGGGTTCGAATGCCGGCCGAGGTGAATGTGGCGCAAACCGACGCAGGCACCGTCATTTGGTCGCGCGTTAAGAGATTCCCGTGGGGGTTCGAAATGAATCCTCGGTCCTTCGGAGAGGGGCATGCCAGAAGCACCCTTCGCTGGTTTGGCGCGAAAAAGAATTTCTACATTTGACTTTGTTGTGAACTCATCGGTAACGCCTTAAGCGCCGTTCACACTCTTGCGACCGAGTACAACCGCGAGAGAGACCAGACCGATTTTTAGGACCCAATGCGCTATTAGGAGCTCTTAGGAGCTGGTCCTAAGAGATCGCAAGAGGCTTAAAATCCGGTCTGGTCTCTCTCGGTCGTACTCGGTCGCACTCGGTCGCAAGAGTGTGAACGGGCCTTTAGAGTATATAGTTGGCTTCATCTTGCGACGGACTACGGAGAGAGCTGGGAGCCGTCAGTCAGTCGAATGCCGTAGTAGTGTCATGTGACCTATGAGGGAGACGCGCAGCGACGAATTGTGCACCTAGTCACCCATTATGTTCTATTATGTTCAGAGCACTGGACTGGCTGAATCGGCTCGTAGCACCCGCTGATGTTCTTCGTTAAATGAAACGGACTCCAGTAACGTACTAACGTCATTACTCATCATTGATATTTTGTAAACACAAAATCAGCATTTTTTTTGGCAAACAAAAACAAGTAACTTTGTTTCTTATTTTCTTTTTTTTGCGGAACCCTCTTGAGCAAAAAAGAAAAAAAGAAGAAACAAAGTCACTTGTTCCCGTGTTTATATACTTTTTTTGATGAACGTGCTCAATACGCCTTTCCAGCGCTCATCGCCCAGTAAAATATTGTCGAGTCACTGGGCTTCGGACGCACGCGCAGTGTCAGATATTCGGCAGAAGAGAGCTACCGCGCACGCGCGGAACACGTTTCACAGCCCAGCGGACAAAGATGGCGGCGCACAGAAGGCGACTATTGGAATGTTGCCTGCACGAAGCGCCTTCCCTTTCCTGCTATAGTTTTGTGCCACGGTAAAGAAGCGACTTGCGAACGGTGTGAAGACATGGTTCCCACCGCACTGTTTTCTTACGTTGTATAATTCACCAAAACATTCGTGTGTTTCGAATGTGGCTTTGCCAGTCTATCTCATTAGACTGGTAGGCACGCATAAAAGGTGTACGCAAAAGCGAAATGACGAGAGCGCGAGCTTTCTATCCATCGCTTCAATATGCCGGAGAGCGAGAAGCGCAATGCCTTTTGCGCTCGTGACGTCAATAGTTCACGCGCGGCCAAGGGTACTGTAGTTGCGAACCTTGCCACTCGGTGGCGCGTTGACGCGTGACAATCTAGCCTAGTAGTAATAATACCCGGGGACTGTGCGCCCTCAGGGCATCCGGGGGGGGGGGGGGGGGGGGGGGGGAAGGGGAAGGGGAGGGGGAGGGGGAGTGGTGTGGTATGGTTGGCTTGGCAGAGGTCCCCGGATCTTCAGGTCAAGCTCCTACGTAATGTCTGCGAAGGACGGCCATCTTGATGGTGTGGAATGCACGTTGCGGAAGCACCGTGGGAGCTTTAACTTATACAGCGCAGTAAATTTGTTAGCGTTCCCCGCCATGTCACATTCAGGACTAAGTAACTACACGAGCGAGATATACCGCCACGAACTGGCGCTGCTTCTTAGGAACTCATGACGTGGAGCATTCCAACGGAGCATCACGAACCGCCATCAGAAGTAATTTTGAAATCTGTTCATTCGTTTGAAACTTAGTTTTCTTCTCTGCCGGCAGCACTAGTCTAGGCTAGTGTTTCTGGGCTGCCGGCACAACGTTGACCACATCTAAACAAAGAAGTAAGTGCAAACATTTCGTTTCCGTACCCCTTTGAAGGGACCATGAAATGCATTTTTCGACTTCTTCCTCCTTAAGGCCCGTTCACGCTCTTGCGACCGAGTACGACCGAGAGAGACAAGACCGGTTTTTAATCCTCTTGCGACTTCTTAGGACCGGGCGCGCTGCTGCGGAGCTGGTCCTAAGACGTCGTAAGATGATTAAAAACCGGTCTTGTCTCTCTCGGTCGTACTCGGTTGCAAGAGTGTGAACGAGCCTTTAGCTTTAATCCTCAACGCAAAAAGCGAAATGAGAACTCACGTGGTCGTGAGGCGCTTGAGCACCGGAGCGATGACTCCGAGCTTCCACCGTGCTTTTCGAGCACGCCGTGGAATTCGTCATTCTCAAGTGATGATAAGATGCAGTCACGGCCCTCATTGGCCACGAACGCGAGCTCAAATATTCGTCGACGGATTGGTTGTTGACGTGTGCGTACGTCCGAGTCACGCATGCAGTGCTCGTGTTCAATGCGTGAGCTGGGCTCGGCTGACGTTCTTTCGGCACCGCGGATGCATCGCAGTGAAAAGGATCAACAAACTTCATTGCGTCATAATGAGAATTCCAGCGAGTAGGTGTTAGGAACCGGGAAGTATCGCCCTAAGTTTATTTTTGATGGCGTCTGCCACTTGGGTGGACTGGCCCTACTTATTCTAACTAAGTTTCAGTTTTCCAAAAACAGCCGTTGCCATCTGACGGTACGTGCTGATCGTGCACCCTTTGTTTGCGTCCACAGTCGCCACTAAGTTCAAAGTATGCGCGGCACATCTCATGTGCTTGGGCAGGTGCAGCACTTCGCGGCCTGAGGAGTTGTTCATGACAGGGAGACATTCAAGAGGCTGTTGAGGTCTTTAAGAGTCGGGGTGCCTGCTTCCTCATCCTCGTGTACCATCTCTCTAAAGTGGCTAATTAAAAGAAAAATGAAACTATTCAAAATAGCAACATCGAAGATATACCATAGTAAGTTATTAAGAAATCTAGACATCGAAGTTTCATTGACGTAACCTACGATTTCGCTGCTTACTAAATCAAGGGCACACCCAACGCTATATTTCTGCCGCGGTTTGGTGATAATGTACAAGGGAAAGATGGTTTGGCGAGATTAATGTAATTTAGCCCGAGCCAAGAACCCCACTGATCTCCAGCTCCACCTTTCTGACAATTTTAAAGGGGCGAGAGAAATAATCTTGGATAGTCTGAATGTCAAGGATTTTACACTAGAGTACTTACACAAGTCTGACTTAAAGCCACTATGCCAGCAAACGAAACATTCTTTACTTCTTGTTTTATTTTTGCTTTTGCTGTCAAAGGCCTAACTCCGTCTCTTCTGATCTACAGGCTGAACGCCACTGTAGCCATCAAGAGAGACAGGGTTAATTTTTACGAAAGTAACTGTAACTTACTAACTTTGCCGTCACTTTTTCGTTAATTTTGCAAAAAAGTAATTAAGTTATCGTTACTGATACCTTTTTGAAAACGTAACGAGTTACAGTTACAAGATACCAAAAAAGTAACGAGATACAGTATCTCGATACTAGTAACGCGATACTACCCAAGACTGCATGTAATAAGACTTTACGGCTATTTCTATACACGTTTTCTGTTTCCTGTCGTTCTCAGTCACGTGGGTTCCGTACCTGGTATGCGGGACGAAAAAAAAATATTTCATAATATTGACACGACTATTCTAAATTGGATAAAAGCATATTTGTCATCACGTCTTCAGCGTGTTGTTTTAAATGGTAAAACTTCAAATACTGTTATGGTAACTTCTGGTGTACCGCAAGGGTCTGTTTTGGGTCCATTGTTGTTTTTAATATTTGTTAATGATATTAATGACGGTTTGAATTCACAGGTACGATTGTTTGCAGATGATTGTGTTGTTTATACATGCATAACAGACGAGGGGAGTTCCACACGGCTGCAGGATGATCTGGATCGAATAGAGCAATGGTGTAAAAAGTGGAAGATGGAGTTAAACGTTAAAAAATGTGCCCATGTTAGTTTTACCCGCAAAACCAAAACAAAAGTTAAAACATGTTACCAACTGAATAATGAAACCGTAACAGAAAAGCAAACAGTTAAATATGTTGGCGTCACCCTGTCAGCTGACTGCACCTGGAACGCACACATTAACGACGTTGTTATGAGGGCCGGCAGAGCGCTTGGATTTTTAAAACGATATTTAAGGAAATCAACTAAAGCTATCAAAGAGCTCGCCTATCTGTCTTATGTACGCCCAGTGCTAGAGTACGCCTGCACCGTTTGGGATCCTTCTCAGCAAAACCACATTGTTGCTTTATTTTAGAAAGAATTCAGAGTTGTGCCGCTCGTTTCGTTTTGGTGCGGTACGGCCGTTTTGAGAGTGTAACCGACATGATAAAAGAACTGGGATGGTCTACATTGGCATTAAGACGAAGAAATTTTCGCTTGAAGTTTTTACACAACATCTATAACAATAAAACTGGCATTAATAGCTCATTTTGCTTATTACCACCAAATTATATCTCAAAAAGAAAAGACCATATTCATAAGATTAGAGAATACCGCACCAAAACGGAATTGGGCAAAAATTCTTTTTTTTGTTAAAACAATTAAGGAGTGGAATGCCTTGCCCAGTGCGATTGTGTGTGCCGCGAATTCAGAAATGTTTTTTTTTTCAAGTTTATTTGCCCCCTGCGATAATGCCTGATGGCGCTGCAGGTCAATGATGAATAAAGAATAAAGAATCTGGAATATGCGAGAAAATATAGGCGAGTCAAAACGAGAATGTGTGACAGTCACGTATTTTTCGTAAACATGTTCCAGCGGTGTGGAGAGATCAAAACGATGTTTTACCGCCTACCAAAAGTGACGAAATTCAAGATGGCTGCGCCCTTGTGGAAAAGATGTATAACTTCTGTAACTAAAAATTTTGCACACATCGTCGTTTTTTTTTTTTTTTTTGACTGGACAAATGCCAGACTCTATAGGATAAAGTAACATTCCGTCTTCTGCCTTTTGCGACACAGTACTACAACACTGCCTCCACGAATGCGCCCTACGTTCTTTTGTCTGTACGCCAGTAGTTGGCTCAAACGTGACCCAGTCAGCTGCGTATCGATTAATTCTTCTTGGCAAAGTCCACGTGATAGTGCGAGGTAAATTCTTCATCTTCGCGCCTTTCGTGCGAAGTCGCGGCGCTCGTTGACGTGTCGACTTTCGGCGCCTTCTTGGCAAGAGAAATGGCCATCCTCGGAACACGGGCGAATAACGAGCAAAACACAAAAGGACGCGTTCATTTGTTCCGAACCCATTTATATGCCGTTGAGAAAGTCATCACCTTCGCTCGCTGTAAGCGTCTCGGGGCCAAAAATGGCGCATTCCCACTTTCGCCGCTCGTCCCCCATGCACCCCAGAATTAAAAGGGGGACTGCCACTAATAACAGTAATAATGAACTCGGCCATCTCTCCGTTTATTTGTTTTCCTCGTACAGTAGTCCTCGTTTGAAATTGTTGCACACCGAAGGGCGCTCTAATGCGCGTCCATTAATGCGCCCATTGCAACCAGTAAATTGCTATCCTTTCATTATTATTTTCTTTCTTTCCACTCGCCCGCAGTCGCGCCGACGTGACGTCAAAACTGAGAAACGCGCGCGCGTGCGCGCGCCAGCTTCATTTTCTTAATATCCTTTCTTTTTTTCTTTACATAAAGTTAATTCGTCGAGTCCATCTCGAGTACTTTGAGAAGAGGGAATCGTGAGATTCCTGTACCCTCCCTGCAGGTACAGAGTTTGCACACACAAAATGACGTGTTTGTACCCTCGTTCCCCCCCAAGAGCGGAACCCTCGCTGCATGCCCTCGAACCGATGCATGATCTGTTGTTTCTCGCGGCGGGGATGCCGCTCGCTCGCGCGCTCGATCTCGCAATTTCTCGGCTCGTAAGATGACCTTGATCCACCCTGACCTTGGTCATGGCAGGCGACCGAGGCGAGCTCGGGCAACGCGCGCGCTCGCAGAGAGCAGACCTTCGCCACTAACAGAACGTTCCACGAGATCGTCTTCCCTTTCCCTCCTTTACTTCCCCCTCCCCACCTTTCTCTTTTTATGTCTTAGGGCGCATGCGCGGCGATGCCGGAATCCATTAAGAAGGCCAAAAACAAAGGAGAGACCGGTTCGATTGACTTTCTTTGTGTCTTGTTTTCGTTCCCCCCTCCTAGCCTTCTTGCTTCTTCTTCGGCGGCCATGTTTGTGCACCCTTGCCCTGTCTCTATACTTCTTCATAGAATTTTTTTTTTCGAGGGAGAGGAAGTGAGGCAGGGCTGGAGAGGAGATATGCCCCTTCTTCGTTATTCATTTATTTTTTTATTAATGTTTTTGGTGTAGGTTTCTAAAGAACCGGCTCAAAGCTCGAGCGCGACTCGTTTACTTGGGCTGGCTTCGGCTTTGTCTTTTTTCTCTTGTTTATGAGTGTTTCTTTGTTTAATGGACTTTCGCGTTGTCTCACGCTCGCCCCGAGAGGTCGGCAGAGACTTACCCAACTTCCATAGAAGCCGCGGGATCTCGCGAGAGTCCGGCACGCCGATTCCGGCCCGGGTGATTTTTCTTCGGCGGCTTCGGGGATCGTTCCCTCCGTCGAGATTGGTCCACTTGTTCTCCATCGTTTCTATCTTTTCTCTTGTTCCAGTTATCCGACTTTTTCGTTCACTCCTCTCGTAAGAGAGTCCTTAAGCGCGACTCCATTTACACCCCTATTTTGTTCGATATCGTAGATCGCTTAAATTCAGAAATTCTCAAAAGTAATCAGCATTCACTAATCTTATAAAGTAAATTAGAAGTATCAAGAGTCGTGAACACAGAATTGCCAAACTTTCTTTTTTTTTAACTCGCGAATAACAGGTTTATTATTGAAATAATATATCATATTAAAGCAAGTTTAATTATAACGTACAGTATCCAGTTTAGTTTATAAGTATCCGTACCACTTTCTTTTATAATGTATGAATTTTCTAGCGATCTGCGTTCCAAAAGAGC
Source organism: Ixodes ricinus (assembly GCA_037355805.1). Lineage (NCBI taxonomy): Eukaryota > Metazoa > Arthropoda > Arachnida > Ixodida > Ixodidae > Ixodes > Ixodes ricinus. The sequence continues at coordinate 63,046 of JAZHYW010056306.1, forward strand.
AATTTTACTTGTACAGGAAAGGAGAAATTAATGATGGCATCTAGTTTATGTTGTAATATAATCAGGATACATTGTGACATGATGTCATAGGGTGGAGTTATGGTACGCGATAATCGGTAACTACCTACAAGAGAACAGATATCACAGCGCTGACATCGTTTTATTTATATTTTTACTCTTCGCAGCGTCTGCTGGAATCAACGGCTTATTCCTGAGGCGACGGGAAAGTAAGAAATCAATGCATATTTTAGAATGACACAAAATATGAAAATCTATAGGATATGGGATAATCTAAAATTTTCTCGTGGGAGCTAAGGAAGTTTTGAAACCTGCATTTCGTACATTTCTTTATCTTACAGAAAATAAGAGATTCGATCTCCAGGGTATACTTTTAACGATTGATGTGTCCCAGGCACGTATCCAGGGGGAGGCCCACGGGGCCCCCCGCCCCCCCCCCCACCCGAAATCTTCCATTTTGCTGGGACCTCCTCTCCCCCTCCCCCTTCTACAGCATTTTGTCATGGGCGGCCCGCCCCCCCCCCCCCCCCCCCGAAAGAAAATCCTGGCTACGTGCCTGATGTCTCCACTCTTCATATCTGAGACTATAACGCCTCAGCGTTAAGGAATTCGTGTCGCAGAAAATCGGGCGTCGGTGGCGTGACGAGTAAATCGCGGACGCGAAAATCCTGATTGGTCGATAGGGTGATGCCGTCACAGCTACATGACCTGGCGCGGGAATTTCAAACGGCCCACAAGGTTCACGTGAAGCGCGTGGAATGAAAGCGATGAAAAAAGCATGACATGTAATGCGAATTAAAGGTCGCCGCTTGTATCAAATAATTTCACTCTAATAAAGTAATTAATTTGCTTTAGAGAACAATTTAAAGGATTTTAGGCGGGATTCGAACCCACGACCCTGCGTTTTATATGTTTATATGTTCGCTATCGCGTTTCACTCTCAAAGGCATAGCTTCAGTGTCCTCTAAGTTTTCTTTTTTTTTAATAGTGCTCACAAAATATGGCAAAAAGAAGCAACCACTGCAACGCAAAATAAACAAAACTGCTGCATCGTGATCATGAGAAATATTTGTTTAGTACTTCAGCCATTCTGCCAACAGAACCTCTTTAATGAGATGGTACACCTTGATCTTTATCTGCTCTTGCGAACTCTTTACTAGCTTCACAGTATAATCCGGCAATAAGACAACAATATACGGCAGGTGGTATGGGTAACAATTTTGGTGCTTATATTTGTCACAGATTCGTCAGAGGAATATCTCGCACATATTTGGCGGTGTTGTCTGGAAATATCTAAAAACCTCAATTCATATCGGTATAAGACCTGTATATAAGCGTGCGTCACGTGTAAAATAAGTTAGAAACATTTCTGAGGCTCAGAGGAGTACCAACTTATTCGTGTCGCCGTACACTTTATACATTGCATATATATATATATATTCTTTTTTATGTCCGCTAACGACCTTACACGAGGTTAAGAATATGCCCAACTAAGCAAATAAACATTTAAATAAATCACCCCAGAACACCCCCAGCAAAAATATATAGTACTTCTGCTGATCATAATCAGGCTATTTGTGGAGCAAGCGTGCTGTAGATATAGAGGGAAGTGAAGGGAATGGGGGAGAGCACTGTTGTGGCCGCCGGGAGAGAGAGCACAGCGCTTTCTTTGAAGGCAGGGGAAGAGCGTTGATTGGTTCTCGCCGCCCAACCGCTTCTCCATGCGCGCGGCTCCCAAACCCTCGCCCCAAGTCGTGCCGCCGAGGTGATGGTTTCCGTCGAGAGGATCCGGTATTTGGGATCTGATAAGAACGTGCCGATAATAGTTCTGCTTTAGGACTCTTGCCGGCCCTCGCAACCGAGCTGCACGCTCTGCGCTTGAGTCCGCGCGGCTATAGGGCTGAAGACTCTTGACGTGCGTTGGTTCGAGAGAGCATGATCCGCCTTGGTACGCCTCGCTGGTTATCTATTGGCAAAACAACAACAACACAAGGTTAGCTTACAGCGCTTCAGCGATGGTGACTTGTCTGTTAGACGCTTTCAAATGCCAAACGGGGTGAAGGGTCCCCGACAAGATGTATTGGTATTTTTCCCAGAGCTTATTTTGCTTAATTTAAGTTTGCTCGAATCAAAAAGGTCAATGTTCAGAGGGGTTGCATCAAATTAGTGTATTACGGGCTGCAAGACTGCCTACTTTGAAATGCGTAAACTTCTTGCTCAATGTACAGATGGGCGAATTTGGCCAGTATACGGTACAATTGTCGTTCATAAGGTTCTAAACATTCAGCACGCGTGTAGTTATTGCACGAATTCACGCTAGCAGAACGTGCGTTCACACCAAACACAGCTGGAAATATGATGAGAATAGAATACCATTGAGCTGAGATGGATCTAAGAACAGTTTCTTGGAACAGTGTGCTTTTACGTGCAACCACGCATCACTTTCAACGTGTTGCATGCATGCAAATGATGTGGTACAGAAATTTGGCGTTCCTTATTTTATTTTGACCTGTGAGCAAAACATTTTGCAATAATTTATGTAGTTTGTTTCAACATTTATTGTACATTGCAATGGTGAAAAGGCGCAACTCAAAAGCTTGCTTACTGCTTTGTTAGCATGAAAATGATTAGATACGGTTGCCGCTCTGCGGATACTAGATTTATAAGCTTGAATCATAGCGAAAAAGCTAATCTGTTCGATTCCATTGGCTGTCCATGTCTATGACATATTAAGGGGGACCTCGAACAGAAATAGCGGGTGATATAGGGGTACACGCCTTGTCAGTCGCACTCTATCAACGACGCGCAAACACAACGATTCGTATGTATCGGTCACAAAGAAGTCGAACCGTCGGATAATTAGGCTATCAACATGAGCGCGCTTGCCTCGAGTTTCCGCACAATTATTAAACATCGCATAATGTAGCAGCATTGAAACGCGCTAGCGAGTCGAAACAATCAAATGGTATCACCTGTTGGCCCTAGCACATGCAATAACCTCAGTTTTTTCCATTTGCGGGACATGTAGGCCTATTTGGATACGTTATTCCAATGCAGGAGCGTTGTTCGGGGATAACGCGCTCAGTTTATGACAGTTGGGTAAATGGCGCAGACGTTACGAGTGTGGCCAAGTAAGAGGACTGAACTTTAAGAGACGACCAAGTGATTGCTGGGGCGTTACATATGAAACAAGGAGTTCTCTAACACGCCCCCATTGTCTAAGAGTGTTGACTGTGAACAGACAAGTCTGGTAATTTAGTGTGAATCTAATTGGACAATAATCGCACTCTATCTACTGTCAATTTATACAATAGCTCTACAAATACACATTAAACCAGAAAAAAAAATGGTTTCCCGGCTGGATTCCTACGTTGATATGCAGCATCTAGAGTTCTGAATGTTTTGAATCATCAATAATGTCAGCTCTTTCTATAGAAGCTAGAGTAACTTGATGTTTATACGTGGACATAGCGAAATACGTATGCATTGTGCCAGTACAAAGGGATCTTTATGCATTACTTAACGTATAAAGTCAGGGTGACTTCATTATCAATGGAGAAATATTTCTATAAAAATTAAGTTGAGGTTGAGTGCTGTTTAGCCTTTCAGCAGTACCAAACACTCTTATGACCTGGAAATAAATTTCACATCTTGCCGACACCTACCATACTTGTATGGTGAACATTAAAAGTAATAAAAGTAGTATCTGATTATTTTTGAGTGTATCTTAGAGTCGTGTATTACTATCTACTTTAGGTAACTAAACGTGAATTATTTTATAATTTTTGAAGGAATTGAAATGTTTAATTGTATATGTTATATTCTAAAAATATTTTGTGCACATCAGCGGATTCCTTTCATTGTATTGTCTGTCTTTACGATGAGTAGAAGAAATGGTGAAAATTTCAGAGCGACAATTTAATTTCGCGTTTCTTCGATGAAAGGAAGAATTTGATTCCATAATCTGTGACCTCCTATTTCAAATCAAGGAATAAATGGGATCTATCATATGTGCTCTAGAATTATAAACGTTGTACACAATGAGTAAGATATTGAACTATTTGGAAGGAGGTCAATCCGTAGTGCCCCTAGTGGATAAATTGAGAACAGCACCGATGGGGATGACAACAACATAGATGATTTGTTTGTGTTCTGACGCAGCGCTCGACCCTCGTAGCCGAACATTGCGTCATCGTTCGGTAGGGGCTCGTGTTCAATCAGTGAAGCCGGACGCAGCTAAATAATTGGGCACGACTAGTGCCCAATCTTCGCCCTGCTCTCATTTCAGAAAGACGAAGTAAAGAATCCAGTGCGCGTGCCTTGTGTTGGGAAACACAGAACTCCGGGGAAAACAAGCTGGACATAGCGCCCCCTATAGTTCGATCTCCTCGCCAACACACTTAAAACCTCAAAACAATGGGAGCCCATGCCGCGTTTCCTTTACTGTAATGCAGCCGCAGAAATGACACAATTAATTTAAATATTCACGTCACCAAGGCAGATCCTATAGGTGACATGGTTATTTGAGGCTCTCCAGAAGGATTCTTTAAGAGAACCTACTTGCGATGACAATGAACACAAGGAAATACTTCTTGTTAGAAAGTAACGAGAATTATTATTCGTAACAGTTTCATGGCGACGTTCAAAAGGCTGATTTAGCCGCTTGAGTGCAGGGTTAGGCAGACAAATAATTTTGGCTTTCGGCGAAGTCGCGGGTTCCTAGCTGCGCCACCCTGTGGCGGCGCTAGACATCTTGCTCCGGATCTCAGCGGCCCGCAGCACGGCCGGAGCGTCACTTGGCACCTCGCCTTGAGAGGGTGCGAAGAGGTGGCGCTACCTGTCAACGGGCCCCGCCCCCATCCTCCTTCGTGCCGTCCCTCTTGCCCAATCAGAAATCATGCCCGAAGAAACGGACGCACACAAAGCTCCGTGGCTGCCTGACTAAGGCGAGGGGGCGACGCACGAACGGCGGGAAGCAGGAACGCAAAACCAGTTTTCGTCTTTCTACCTCTGGAATTGATCCACGACTAGATTGCAATTGGCGCGGACGACCCCGACTCTTTGCTTGCTTTGTTAGGTAGCCAGACGGTTACATATCCTACTGGTGGTCGTAAGGGGACGCTGCGAAGATAGCGAGTCCGATATATGGAGCCACACTTAAGAGGGTGCTGGATTTTTCGTAAGAGTTTAGTAAATAAGGGTAGGAATGGAGTTGTTTTAGAGTTAGGCGGTGACTTACACCACCTAGCCGAAGCGGAACGAACTAATGAAGGCGGGTGGCCGGTAGGGGAGTTCATGGTTAAAGGAAGAGAGAAAGAGAGAGGAGAAACTATTGCAGACACATTAAAGTATAAGGTGGTGCTCTTTGTCACGTAAAGAAATAACTCGTTCTAGGTATTTCCTCTTTTTCTGTATGAAGGAAGGAGCTAAAAAGTGGTCATTTTGGAATTTGGGTATTTGAAGTTCCGGCTAGTCAAAAAAATGAGAAAATTTGTAATACTTTGTTATACACGATTGTTGCATTATCGTTGATTACCTGACTTAAATGTACCTCGCCGATATATACCGCACCTGCCTGAACAGCAAATGTAGTGAGCCAGCTGCGAGAAATGAGGAAGAATCAGGAATGGGCGAAATACTTGCAAATATGTATCGCAATGCAAATACCAGACAGTTCGACAGAAATGTATTTAATTATGTATCGAACTGCACTTGAAAAGAGAAGAGAGGAGAGGAGGAAACTAGGTATCTACATGTCATCATGCCTCGTCGGCCTGGTTCAATCTCGACCTCTTTTTCCCGAAAATACGGTCGTCCATTCGAAATATCGCCTTACAAAGTAGTGTTGCAGGGATTGTAGCGTCCCGCCTACATCTCCTGCATTGTTTTTTTCTGAAACCCAAATTTCGGTTCACCATCTCCTTTAATTTCTTGTTCTCTTCTTTCTTTTCCTCGATGTTTGGTGCGCAAAGCACAGCAAAGCATGGTTTTTGCTAATAATCTCTCGCAAAAAGGAGCGCTGAAAATATTCTTTCTTTGCTAAGAACTGTGCACAACATTGTATTTGGGCAGTATTTAAATTGAAAGTATTTGAAATACTTCATTTGTTTTGTATTTAAATATTATCGACAAATATATTTCCCGGTAGGAAATTAAATAGGAAATGCAAAATACTCATAGAATTTTAAACACGAATATTTTAGATACTCCTATAGAAATACCGGCCATCGCTAGAAATAATGCATATATTTTTACGCGTGACAAAGAAAGAAAACACACAAGAATAATTCTTAAACGTCAGTGTAAACGAACAACTTAAAAAAAGAAGAGAAGACTGACTAAACGTTGCTGTCATATGGGAATTGTTCAAGGATTTCTATATTCAAAGCACTCGAATACTCACTTCAGCTCGCGTTCTTTTTTCTCCTTAATGTTATGTCGCTAAATACGCTAGCTGCATGATTTCCCAAGGGGTCGTCATATTTCCAGGAATGTTTCATCGATTGCATTGTTGGTGATCTGCTGGGCATTGTGCCCACTCAATGCCTCGGTTAACTTACATAGTCCGCAATAGCTTCCCGTGTTCTTCAAATTCGCTTAGTCTGGACACATGTCTTGAAAGGAGAGCAAAGAACATTTGGAACAAAGCTATTAAACAACCACATTTCCGTTTAAAAGAATATCGCATCGAAGTTCCGTCATCTCTGACAAACTTCTTGAACGTAATATTCGTTCTAGGGTCGTCAGATTCACGTCACGTGACCACCATCCCCTAATGCCCGCTAAATTTAGCGGATGACGTCACTTCCTTGTTGATCTTTTCATCTCACTTCCTTATGTCCGTATTTTCACATAGCCAGGCCTATAACTTATTGTACTACGTTAACGATGATAACGTCGCTATTACGGCACGTGTTGCGGAGCAACCCAATTAAAGCCGAGCTGTACGTCATAACTTCCGTCCTTACTCTTCAGGGAGAGCAATGTTCATCTCAAAATAACTTACCTCACTTTCATGTCAATATTTGTTTGGTGTCGTTCAAACAGGAAGCAGCTCTTTGTGCGGCCTGGTGAAACATCGTCCAAATTATACGTGGCGATGGCGATCTAAATTTCTGGCCGAATCGCCACAGCGCTGTCTAAAGTCGAAGCACAGTATACGCCCGCGCACTGGTCGAAATTCTAAACGTATTTGAACTAAACAGCGCATGGTTATCCTACCAGACATGCGGCTCGCGCATCGCCGGCCAACCCTTCAACGAAGCAGGGGCGCACGACCACGGCCGCGGCGGCGTTCCGGGTTTCGACAGCCGTCGACGAACGATCGATCTTGGCCAAATTAAATCGGTTCTGCTGACCGACTCCGTCCCCTCCTCCCCTTTTTCCAATGAGGGGCGTGAGCGCTTCCAAGCGCCCCCCGCGTGCATGCCGTCCGTTCGCTTCGGCCGTCTCTTCTTCCCGCGCGGGCAAACATTCGGAAGTGTGGGTTTTGGAGATCAAAAGAAAGCTGCGAATGTATACATGCGCGAAAATGGACGCAGACGTCTGCGCTCGCGCTGGCGGATATATACGCGGGGCTACTTACGTGAACTTTCATCGGGAGAATGGTTCTCGAACTTTTCGGTCCAAGCACCTTTTTGGGACGCAGCTTTTATTGTTTTGCGTAGGTTAGGGCACGAATGTGCTGCGATAATTAACGATATGAATACCTACATATTACAAAACAACTTTCGAGATGATCGCCTTAGCTGACGCAATCCAATCAAAGATCTGTATCCTGTTGTCGAAATAAGCTGAAGTATAGAGGTATAATTTTCAGAAACCTGAATTCTGTTTCGTGCTATTCACTGGTGAAGAGAGACGTATTCATGAATATTTTGTGACTTCAGGATATGTAACTGCACACATTATTAAATCTTTGCAAAAGCGAACTTCCTAAACTCGTTGATTGCAACTAAGTAAAAAATAAAAGTGATCTTAATAGAGGGCAAGGTTAATAAGCAGGCGAGCTGGTTCACAAATACACAGGATTCTATACTCCGTTCACCCTTAAGCCGAGACTAGAAGCTCCGCCTTCAGCGCGAGCTTTCTGGCCTTGCTAACACAAGTGTGAACGCGTCTCAATTGAGACGTGTGTGTTTGTCCCTCGTCCCCTTGTCGTCCGTCGTCTCCGGTTAGAATCATGTGATCTTAATATTTTGATTTTGTGTTCCTAAATGAATAATGGTGTTGTTTTCAACCCAGTTAGAGATGAGCAAACATTTTATGACCCGCTTTCACGAATATCGACATGTTCTTCCAAAAAAAGCGCGCGTTTAGCTCTACGCCCACGAATCGATGAGTCAAGGGTCCAGAACCGCAAAGAAACCTCAATTAACCAACTGCACCCCATTACTAAAAGCCTCTAAGTCGCATTAATCTCACTGTGCTCATTTTGACTTCGTGACCTTCCAGCGTATCCAAATAATCTTAAAGTTTTTCATGATTAGAAAGGACGCGCAACCTTGGACAATATGAAATCCGAAACATAAAAGAAGAAGAAAAAAAGGGGGGGGATGTGTATTAGAGTTGTGAATATCAATCTTATTTAAATAATAATAAAAAACCCGGCATTATGCTTTCTTTTTTTTCTGATATTGCAGTAACTTCAATACATAAGTATTGCAATCTGTTTAGATCAATAATCGTATTAGACGACCGGCGATGTTCCCCATATTTGCAAACCACGGTAACATAAACAAGGTTCCCCGATCGTGCTAGGGTCCCTGCGATAGAAAGTGGTTCGACACGTCATTTGCATATCAATGGCGGCTGCCGTTGAGGACGCAGTTGTCCCTTCACCGTCCCATCAGCGTCCCCGATCGGATGAGCCCGCAGATGGCAAGCGGGCGGAAAATGAGGCAGCGTCCCATTGTAAAGGGACACCAATTGAGGCAACTGCTAGAGTGCGGTCAATGCGGACGCGACTGCTCGCTTTTGTGCGAGCGGCCATTGTTATGCCATCCCGCTGCGAGCGCACGCGCTGCGCGCGTGTTCTTTGAACGGCCGCGGAAATGGCTGTGACAGTGTGGTGTTGGCACTCATCGTGCTTGATGGCGGGGTGAACTGAAGGGTGGCCCGTAAGTTAGTCGCTTATTTTTTCATTTTTGTTTAGAATTTGTTTTTGTTTTCTTTGGAGACTACACCCTCATCCGACGAGGACTGTCTTGCCGCCATTTTGTTGAGGGATAATTTGTACTTCTGGTTTTTGAAGCTCTAATGAATCAATATCGGACGTATTTAGACGAGGTTTGTACCGGAGAGGTGAAGTATATATAGTGCCATGTCACTGCATCCAAGCTTCTTGCTCAATAACGTAGCGCACAAAAATTGTGGACAAGCCATAAAAAGGTGTTAGCAGCAGTGTACAAATTTGAACACGACAGCTGCGTTGAATAGTTGAGCAGCAACAGAGGGGATTCGTTAACACGAGAGGTATCAACATTGCACCTCTGACATTCAAAATGAGATTACAAGAACACTGGTAGAATAACTTTCGGATCATGTAATTGAGATTTTGGTTATAACGTGCCTTAATAGACCCGTTAGAATGGAATATCGTATTCATTAGTTCGTGCTTTTTGCATATACCGATGGACGTGTACTTAAGACATGACTCAAATTTATTGATGTATGTAATTTAATTTTCAGATGTTTTCGGCTGTCGGTCATTTTTTTCCCGGCTGTGTTAGAATGTATTTTTTTCCAAAAACTCATAATATGTTTATTGATTTGTACGCTACTACGAAACTCATCAAGGGTCATACAATCGTAGCAGTAATATTTGCTATTACTGTCTCATTTGATACCCTCTACTCGGCCTGAAGAGAAATCCCGTTCAGTAGCCAAACTAAGATACATGTTTTCAATAAATAAAAAATATATATTTAATAGTGGTGTTCTATAAATCCCACAATACTTGAATACAACAATCTTTGTGATAATATGGCAGTACGTTTTATCTGAATAGTGTCGTACCATATCCGACTGATCACTATTCTTTTAGACTTCGTTCGGAGTTATTGGTTACAAGGAGGACAGCCAAGTTGCAGATATAAAATCAAGATGATTTAAATCATAATCTAAATAACACCAATTTGGCTATGATTATTTAAATCAAACACTTTTCGCCAAAACAGTGCTGAAAACATTTTCTATTTATCGTTTGTCTATCAGTGTCCGCTTCCCATAGCCATTAATTATGCATTTAACGCAAATAATGATCACGCAGGAAATATTGATATCAGGCAACCATTAAAAACAAACACCTCTAGTGATAAAAGGAGGATTTCTTTTCCAGCTGACGTGATTTCAGTCACGCAAAGTTTATTGAAATTAAACAAATCTGAATTATTTCATTAAAAACGGCTTTTTTCCCCACCATGGTGACAGCGCTTCTCGTCGTTTCTTCGTACTGACTGTATTAGCGTCCATGAAACAGTCGGCCCAATGAACCAACTATTTGTTTTTGTCAACGTAAGCATACTTAGAGTTGTACAGAAGGACTTTCAGAATCGTAAGTTGGCTCCAATATTTCTCAAGTGCTTTCAGGCATAAGAGTGTTGTATTTTCCCTTTTTTTTTGGAGAACAAGAGAAAAAGCGGGGTGCCTGAAGAGTATATATATAGACCTCTTCTGTACGGGTCAAGTCGCCATCAAGATTTAGAAAGAGGCAAGTGAAAGCGGCTATAGTCACCGACATGGTGAGAAGAGCAAAGAGCTTCTATTGTTCCGCTTCCACAGCGCGAGCTTTCTACCTTCGACAACGCTGCGGCGTCTCGTGCATGGATGGATGGATGGATGGATGTTAATGGCCGTACCGTTCGTGACGGGCGGTAGCTTGCGCCACCTAGCGCACGCGCAGCGAAAGCACGGCGGAAGGCATGGAGTGGATGCTGGAGGCCGGGGCGATCAAAAAGACACGCTGTGCCGTTCTCACTCTGCCAGTGACAATTAGAAAACAAAATTGGGCGGAAATGTAGAAAGAATTTGGAAGAAGGACGGGTTTCAAGGAGCCATTTTTATCGCTTTGTGTGGTGCCGTACAGCTGTTCAAACAGATCTTCAAACTGTGCTCAACGTGAAAATAGAGAGTTCATAGGAAGGCTCGGAAATTTGAATCGTAACTTGAAATGTTTAGTTACAACTTGCCCGCATCGCAAAGTTATTTGGCTGAACGTACATATAACTATACTCGTCCGGATATGACATGCAATATACTCGAATTTCTGGTATCACGTATTATAACGTGCTGTTTAATGAGAACTAAACTTCGTGGAAAACCTCTTCATCTCCGGAACAAACTATTTTCTACCATTTGAGGTCAAGCGCCTGAAACACGAACCCATCTCCGTCACGTTGCTATTCCTTCCCGTCCCTTCACGATCGCTCACGGCAGCACGTCGTCTGCCGAAATTCAAGTCGCGATATCCCTAAAGGCTCCTCCCCATTGTCCCGTTTTCTCCCTTGGTGTTTGCCCAAACAATGACCACTTTTGTCCACTTTCGTCCGATGTGTCACGATCTGGCCGGGCTATACAGTCAGGCTCTTCCCTTCCCCGTCGCTCTCCCCTTTCGATTTCTAGGGTTTCACAATACGCCTGGTTTGGGTTAGCTCTAATTAGATCACGTGGTCCGGGGGTTCGGACGGACGGCGACTGAAAGGGGGAGGAGAGAGGGCGTGGCCACCGGGGTGACTGACTAGCGAACCTAATGAGGACCCCGCCCTTGCGTCGAAAGGACCGCTGCAGAGATGGACGATCGACGGGCGACAGGTCCCGAATACTGAGCGACTGCCGAACGCATCGAGACGCGACAGCTTCGGTTCACATCGGAAAACAGAACAAAACAATAAAAGGAGAGGGGGGGAGGTTAGCGTGTGGTAGTGTTTATTCTTTCTTGAAAAATAGGATTCCTCGGGCAGAAGTTTTTCCGCAGCATCGTTCACACAAGTCTTGGACGCAACGTGTTACCTGGAAGTTTTTTTCAAGCTTTAAAAAACAATAATGAAAGTTCTCCGTTACTTTCTACAAAAGTTAAACAGTATTAACGTAGTAACCCTGGAGCGAGGGGAAAGGGGACGGACAAACGCAAAACATAAATCGATTGTCATTTTCTATTTTTGCTCCATGGGGTTGCTGCGTCAGTCTTTTACCAGCCTGCATTTTTGTCACTTTGCTCTCATGAGCTGGTAACATATGTTAGTTTTCTCCTATGCCAATTAGTAGTACGCTGTTACGTTGTCTAAGAGATCATATGCTACGACAACTTTGCAATTCGCGCTCACATGTGTGCTTGACTCACGGGCACGATTTAGAAGCGCCAGATTTACTAACGAAGACATGTATTCACAAGGTCGAGAATCGGAGGTGTTGATGCATCTATATTTCTGAACACATGAATAACAACTCACCGTTCCCCATAATCATTTCGCGCAGTCTTGACAAAAAGTTAAAGCCCCAGAGATTTGGTCGGTTGACCTTCCAGCCGTTTATTGGTTTTGCTCTGTGTACGTCACTTGTATTTTCTAGCTTAACGTCGGCTAACGGTTTCCATAACTAGAAAAGCAACGTGAAAAAAGAGCTCGTTCGTTCGCAGAAAACGAATTGCGTCATTCTTAGTTTGTTAAACAAGTAAATTGTTTACTTAACATTTGAGCGAGTACTGGGTAATGATACTTAGTTACAAGTTGTAAGTAAAATATGAAGCTTAGGTACAACATTTTTCGTGAGGTGTGCATGTTTTGCATTGTTTCTCGAAGGGACTAAAACCCGTTTATTTTTGTTCATTCTCAATATTGGAAGAGGTTCCCGTTACAGATGTTATCTGTGAATAATAAAATTGACCGCATCTCCACGTGGTGAATGATACTGATTGGGCAAGCTCTGGTGGTCGCCTGTCTGCGTAGATGCTGAGCTGCAACATGCCGAGCCTTTCGTTCGTTTTCATCCATGTCAGAAAGAGAATAATGTGGTATGGAACGTGGTTATATACGCATTTGAGCATTTGACCGCAGCGCCCTTCGTCTATAAACGTTGAGCCAATGCATGCAAAGTTTAACGCGATTATATGCGCATTTGACCGCAGCGCCCTCTCCTGTATAGACGTTGAGCGGCTACATGCAACGTTTCATCCATGACATCCCCAGCTCTTGAGTTACAACCACATCTCAGAGCCCCTACTCGTCCGCAGTGCGTGGCCGAGTGGTTAAAGGAAGATGGGGCACTTCTACATTTGAGAAAAACGCTAGAATTGCGTTCATTTGTCCTTTAAAATAAAAGACATCATATTTATATTTCAATGCGACTCGCCGGAGAGCCATAAGAGCTATTTCAAAATAGGGCTGAAGCCCCGCCTCCCTAGCTTTGGGCAGCCAAAAGATCCGTCGATGACGTCACGTACAGCGACTATCTTTCGCGTTTTCTTGCGTTTAACAATACTTGCGCACCAAATGGTTTGGGTATTTGGGTTCACGGGGTAAAAACACACTAGAATTCACTTCTAACTCATTTCTTTAAGAAGCTCCGTAGCTTCCCTTTAAGGGGATGAACTAGAAATCCATTGGGGTCTCCCCGCACAGGTTCGAATCCTCTTGACTGCGCAAACATTTTTTTTCCATCATTTGTTTTTTCATTATTTTCTTCATCATTTTTTTTGCCCTACACGAGCACGTGAGCACGTGAGCTCACGAGCATTGGACGCCGGACATACGGACATGGTTAGCCCCTAAGGAGCTTTGCCCCTTAAACGAATCAGGGTCGCACTACGAACACATTGTACTAGTGATATTTAACGTTAAATGATTACCCTTTCGATTAACAGATGCCCGGAATGAATCTTTCTAAAATAACGACTGAATATATAAAAAACATTTCGATAATGGCTACTCACAGCTTTATGCTGATACCCAGAATGTCTGAAGATAACCAGAGTTCTAAAGTCTGCAATTGAGAGTGCCTTCTTTCAAAAACAAACATTGTTTGAGTCATCCTTTGTTGACAAGCTCCACGCTCGTTGTAGGAGGAACCAAACGCCCTATTACCGTATTTAGAAGTAAGAAGATATTTAGCCAAATATTCGCATGGGACATTGAACACATCATCAAAATCTCACGACGACGTCAGCAAACAATAGAAGGGAGAAGAGAGAGAGAAAGAAAGAAATAGAGATAAAGAGAAGGAGAGAGAGAGAGAGAGAGAGAGGAAGAGTGAGAGAGGTAGGTGTGTTATCCGGTCTACAAAAGAACAACTTCCATTTCGAGGTCCCTTGTGGACCGTCTACTTCCATCGAGGAATAACTTACTAGTTTATAAACAAATGCGGCTATTTTTACAATGCTTATTTACTTTCAACTCATTTTCTTGTTATTGTTTAGGTAATCGATTGATTGAGGGATGTAATCGTGCCTTTTGTGTTTACAGTGGCCTTGTGCCTAAACGTGTGCGTCCGAACGGTGCGCTTTGCTGCCTAGCAGAGGCTCTCCTGAGAAGTCTGCTTTGCCTTACAAGCAGGCTCCTTGAGGCAAAGCACCCTTGCCGGTGGCGTTATGATTCGTGGGAGAGTCGTCGCTGCTGTCGGTTCTTTTGACTGCCCTTCAACGACAGCGCGCGTATAATTTAAATGTGCGATCTATGTTAAATGACACCGGCTCACCAGCCTCACTTCACAGATCCAACGCTGGAATATATCGCAGACATAAATTATACATTCTGACGACTTTAGACAGAGCGTTTTTTCACGGACTGCGTTCAACCTTGTACGTGACAGCTTCGAAATGTTTCGAAGTAAATTATCACGAAGATAAAATTTCAAGAAAGCAATCTGCTATGTTTTTATTTGCGTATTAAGCACTCAACTTGTTTTCGACTGAATTAAGGTGTAGGATCAAACTGCCAGAAACAACGATTAAAATCCAGTGAATACGGTGGCCTTCATTACAACGGAAAACATTCAATTTTGAATTAAAACAAAGTCCACTAGTTATGCATGCATTCGTCGAACAAGCGGCAATTTTGAAAGCAAATAAAATATATGTAGAAAAAGATTTACATTTAACTTTGAAGAAATAATAGTACACAATATTATTCAAACACTTGACACTTGAACAAGATTTGATAAATGATTGAGTATCTGCAGTTGCGAAAAGCTTACCCAGTGTCTCCTCTATAACTCAAAACTATGTCGGACTTTTGTATGCTGGCGCTTCTCTGGGAGAGGTACACGGAGGAGAAGAAATAAAGAAAATGAAGTGAAAACCTGAGGAAATTTAATTGACATTGTGATTTTGAGACATACTGAAAAAAGAAAGTGACTGACTGACATAAAAACAATGCAAGCCGTTGATATATACGATGAAAGATATATGACAAAGAGAACGAGATCGAAAACATTCGATCTAAAAAAAAAATAAATAAAGAAAGGATTGATTGGCAAAGAACTTTAGGGATTTAACAGACATAATGATAAACAACGCCTCTGACAAGACCGAGCGAAAAAAAAATGTCAGACTTGGATTGCAGGAGAGGGAGAGATGTACAGACGCGTAAGTTACAACAAGGATATATAAAAACAAAGGCAGCATAGAAGAAACAGAAAGAAAGAAAAGAGAGAATGAGAGAGAGAGAGAGACAGGACGAAGAGAGACTGTATAATGAAGCAACTTCATTTGCATGAAGAGCGGCCCGATGCTGCGGGGTTCATTCGCGTTGGTGGTGGCTGACGGGTTGGAGTTCTCAAAATGGAACGGAGCCCGAAGAGAAGAGGGAGAGGGGAGACCGGGGTGAACGAATTTGCCACCCGCAGCTTTTGGGCGTGGGAGGGGTGCCGTTACGAGGACCGTCCCATTGTTGTGGTTTTTGGTCGAGAACAGACATGTGGGACGTCTATAAATAAAGATGATCCTCCTAAGAGGGCTGTGTGTATTCTCTGTGGTTGTTCCGCTTTACTTTGTGGGCGTTTGTTTCCCTCGCGCTTTTCCTCTTTATTTTGTTCGTGTCTAGGCTGTGCCAGGGTGTTCCTGTCAGGAGAGACTGCGGGTTATGACGTCACGTAGAGTTTTCGGAATAAACGTGACGTTTTGTGGAAAACAGGTCTACGCAGTGCGGCAGTTGGCGCCAATGCGACGTTGTCATTGACCGACATCGAATCCTGCCGCCTAAGTTAGTGCCCTATATATAAGTGCAATTCTATGAAATAGTAGTTCCTCTACCGGTGAGGTTCTTGTGAGAAACATACATAAAAATAAGGACGTCTATTGATTTGACTTGTGTAGATTCTGGCGTACTCGGTACGCAGGCAATGTTGTTTTGGCATTTTGGTTCTTAGTCGAGTATACTGCTCAATGTTGCGGGGCAGTTTGACGGTGCGAGCTTTTAATTAAATGCACGCTAGCGCGAGCCTAGATAAATACGGGTACACATAAACACGTAAATTATTACATCGCCGCTATCTTAAATATTTTAAATCTCGAAAATACTTGAGTATTTAAATAAAAAAATCTCTAGTTTATGTGTAATTAGATTGTTGCAGACGTTGTTGAGAAAGTAGGCGAGCAATGTTCTTTTTGTTTTCGCTGAGTGAAGCCAAGCATTCTGTGTATAAAAAAGCATTTTCTCTCAGCATATCTGTAAACTGTGTATATAAACATAGGGTGTGTAGTACATCTTGCTTAAGCTTATCGATATTGAATTTTTAATTTATTCAAATATTTTTAATACTAGCACTACTAGATACTTTTTATAATAATTACTGAAGGTTCGAAAACTTGTCCCGTAAAGTGATTATTGATGTTTTCATTGTAAACGCGCGTGAAGAAAACGTTAAGTTCGTTTTTTGGTATTTAGCTGCGCTTTTTATTTTCTTGTATTTTTTAAAAGCAATCACAAACCTTTTTTATTTAGTGTATGGATTGGCAATTCCGACGTATATTCTGTATAAAATGTTGTTGCGTCACGTGTCTACGAAAGCATGATTTTTCCCCCTCCTCCAATAACCAACGAGAAGCGACAGCATTCGAAACAAATAGAAACAAGCGAAGCACGGTGTTGAAATACGACATCCAAATGGACCGACATGGGGAGAGACAGAAAGCCCCGTGGAAGCTAAAGGACGAACGAGGAGCGATTTCATGACTGGTCGTTTTTCCGCCGTATTTGGGCTCCCCGTGGCAAACTTCCCGTCGCAGAGAATGAAGCACGTTAAGTGGACGCTCTTTGCACGCTAATCTGTGTGGAGTTTCCTCCCCTTTCCCCTCTCGCAGAGCGCATTCACATGCAAAGCGCGCGCGCTCTCGCGTTCCGCACTGGCATGGTGGTCGGGCCGTGCAGACCATCCAGCCGGGCGGAATAATAAGTGGGTCCTAACCTCTCCCCTGCCCTTCGTCGCACCACAGAAACGCACGAACACACGCACGCATTTAGGACGCGCGCACACACACACACGGGACAGCGGAGAATGGAGATCTGGAGCGGTTGACAAATGACCTTCATCTTTAATTCACTTTGCGGCCGCCTTGTGTCGACAGAGCGCTGCCGATGCTCGTTTCGTGGTCGCGTCGACGACGCAAAGCGTTTTTTTGTGCGTGTTTGGTGATGGTGTCGTCCCACCCCAAAGGATGGTACTGTCAACGTTCTTATCGTTTTTCTAGGTCGTTTCGTGGTTTTGCGCGGCCGTGGCAAAGCACGAAAAAGCCGCGTGTCACGCGTGTCTTGTTATTCGGATGTATTCAGTTTAGTCTAGACATAAGCTTTAAAAGCATCGAAGAACTTTGTTTGATTGATCAGTAATATCACCTCAACTCTTGTTGTTTGGTGTTCCCCGCTAAAATGTTATGCCAGTCGGATTAGAAAAAAGAAAAAAGTGTCAATCAAGATCCGCAGCTAGATCAACTTCTTTCATTTTATCTCATTTTATTTTCTTCAAAATTCTGGATATTTGATACATACAAGCTCCCTATTCTTTCATTTATGTCTTCTGCTGGAGTGACGTCATATCACTTGGAAAAATAGCAGGTGCCGCAGGGAGGCGCGAGTCGACGCCCTATTCATAAGGTTTAGCCGTATTCATCCATCTATATATTCAATCAGGCATTGCTAATTTTAGCTCTGTAACATACTAAGAAATATTAAAAAATATATCACAAATTTTTAGCAGCATGTTTTTTTTCTTTTCTTAAGCGTGTTCGCAGCTTTTGAGAATCAAGTAAGACTTCCAAAGCGGGACAATCAACAAACTAAAAAAAAGTTTTATATTGAGCATTTGGCGTGGGTTCTGAAATATTATTAGTTCAAGTCTAACCTCCCACTCTTTCTATCTGACGACATTAGAACAAACAATAGAAAGCGCCGGCTTCGTTTCTCGTAAATTGCTTATAACCTCCGATTTTAATATATTTTGATATCGATTTAATGTTATATCTTAAATTGCCGTCTTAAATGACGACTGACCCGAATGAAAATCGGGCCGTGTAAACCAACCTCAACTTGAACAACGCCCGTATTAGTGTGTAGACCAACTGTCTTATATACTAAATGACGTAGCGTATTCGTACTTCACAATCACTGCAGTCACTTCGCCGGAGTCCACAGCCCATAGTAGGTCGGAAGATGGACTTGAATCCGCTTCCGGTCTTTAGATTTAGCTCCTGCGGAGTTCTGATTGTGACACTCACCATGATAACCTCCTACTCAAAATAACATAAAACAAATTTTGCCTGTTTGACGTTTAACCGGTATTGGACTAAGGTCACATTTTGTTGCTTATGACCACAGCATAACTCGCATGCTCGCATGTTTGTCCTAGCTCTTTCTAGCTGCGGTGCCTTATTCCATTCCTTCTATTTTAAATTATGAATATAATGTATTTGCGCCAGAGACTACCAAGTTTTAATGCCGAGAGACGAAGATGCATTCGTGACCTCATTTAATTTACTTTTGGTAGTCTTCTGACATAGAAAAAGCAGACGTTGCATCCAGTTTTGCTAAACACACACGGATTTCTTTGTAGGAGCTTGCTCGAATCCTGCCAAGGGCCGACTACCTCGTTTAATGTCGGCTGATCGGCTAAGTTGGCGCAAGCTGCCACCCCACTTCAGAAAGTTTAATTATATGCATCCATCCTTCTTTCGAAAGCGAAAATGGGGATGCGCCGTCTTCACAGCATCGAAAGAACCTCAGTTCAGACGAGTTCATTCCGTCTCGACTTCTGTGTTAAAAAGGCTACTCCGGCGGTTTTTTCTATAGCACCTCGAGTTTGCCTGAAAATTCGCTAAACGCAACCAACAAACGTTCGCGGAAATGATAACCCAAATATTGGGCTTAAATAATTTATGTTTGCGCGAATATTGAACTTACAATTTTGGTCCTCACCGTGTTTTTCAAAGTGAAACTCTCAACTGGCAACAATAGAAAAAGGGACACCAGGGAAAGCTGTGTCAAAAGAATGCTTTGGACGACTCGCTCCAGCACCCGTGCAGCTGTACGAAACAATAAAGGCTCGGCATAGTCTATTTTTAGACCGCCCGCTCAACCTGCAAGCCTGCCTTCCCTGACGTCACACCTCTGAAAAGCGCGGGTTATATTTAAATGCTCGTCTAGGGCATCAATTCTCACTTGCCGATTTCACACATAACTATTCTGAATTTCGCGATACTAAACAGCACAACAGAAAGGCTTAAAGGCCGGCGATTCCGAAAATATAGTTAGTTGGGGTAGCCACAAATAAATCGCCGGAGTAGTACCCCTTTTGAGGAAGCAATCGTCTTTCAGCTCATCCCGGCAGATAGGAGCCCATCCAGCGCGCAGATAAAACGGACCAGGCCGACGCCAACCTTTGCTCTCCATCGACCGGACCCTTTGTCTTCCTTCGCCTTCCCTCCGGCGGAGCTCCGGTGCCTCATTGTCCCTTTGGACCCTGCGCCGGACCGCGCAGGACGCTGGGAGCTATCGGAGCAAAACCCAATGTCATGCAAGCATCGCGTGATTCCGAGGATGGGCGCGGCGGCGCGCTGGCCTCGTGGTCACGTGACCCATCCTCAGAGCTGGATTGGGTGAAATTGCGGCTAGCGTCCGCTGCAGCACGTCGTAGGGTAAAACAAAGTATATCGGCGCCTTCCTTTTCTCTTTCTTTCGGAAAAGGAAGGCGCCGGTATACTGTTTTATCCTACGATGTCTGCAACGGACGCTTAGCCTGTTTCACCCAATCCAACTCTGAAAATTGGGTCACGTGACGAAGACCAGCGCACCGCCGCTCATCCTCAGATCACGCGATGCTGACATTGGTTTGCTCCGATAGCTCTCTGCGGTGCATCAAGGACAATGAGACGCAGAGGGAAGAGCGAAGAAGGAAGACAAAGGGTCCGGTCGATGAAGACAGGGACTCCGTCGCGTTTGGATGGGCCATCTGCCGGGATAGCTGGAAGACATTGCTTCCTCAAAGGGTACTACTCCGGCGGTGTAGGCTACCCCAACTAACTATATTTTCCGAATCCTCAACCTTAAACGCGAAAAAAAAATGCTATTTATCACTTGAAATTCAAGAATAGTTAGTGAAAATCAGCGAAATGAAAAATGATGCCTAGGTAAGCGATTTAAACAGAAGGTGTATTTTTTTATCAGGGAAAACGGAAGCTACGAATTGAAGCGGAGCAATCTAAAATAGACTATGCCAAACCTTTGAAATTGTTTCGGCCACTATTTTTTGAATTATGACGATCGTCCAAAACACTCTTTTTGACGCTCTATTGTTACCAGTTGAAAGGTTTCACTTTGAAAACACGTGGGAACAAAATTGCAAATTCAAATATTCATACCAAACATTTTATTTAAGCCCAACGGGTTATCTATTTTAGCAGATTTTCGAACCAACGGAGCCGAGAATTTATAAAAAAAGGCCGCCAGACAATATACACAACACAGAAGTCAGACAGGATGAACTCGTCTGAACTGGGTTTTTCGATGTTGTGAAACCGCATCCCATTTCGCTTTCGAGAGTTCATATAATTAAAAAAAAAAAAAAGTGGGTAACTAGCCGGTCAGCCGGCGATGGGCGCAATGTCGGCCTTCGAGATGAAGTACAAATCATTGTGTATTTTAGCAAAACTGTGCAACGTCTGCTTTTCTATGTCAAGAGTCTACCAAAAGTAAAATTAAATGAGGTCTGAAGTACATTTCGCCATTAACAGTAGTCTCAACAAACCCGCAGTATTCATAATTTAAAATAAAGGTGCAATGTTTAGAAAAACTGATACGAGCATACAGTATACTGTGATTAAGCAACAAAAAATTAAAACGTCAAACAGGCAAAATTTGTTTTATGGTATTTTTAATTAGGAGGTGTCTGAAAATCAAACTCCGCAGAATTCATCTAAAGACGCCGGAAGCAATTCAAATTATATATGAAGCAACGTAATTATTATTACCCCGTCATTTGTAGATTTGGTTGAGTCTACACACTAATACGGAATTTTGTTCAAATTTGGGTGAATTTTTACACGGCCCGATTTTCAGGTCAATCGTCATTTAAGACGGCAATTTAAAGATATAACATTAAATCGATATCAAAATATATTAAAATCGGAGGTTATAAGCAATTTACGAGAAACGAGCCGGCGCTATATTGTTTGTTCTAATGTCGTCAGGAAGAAAAATTAGGAGTTAGAACTTGGGCTAATAATATTTCAGAACCTAATACAATATAAAACTTTTTTAGTTTGTTGTTAATCCCGCTGCTTACTTGATTACTCAAAAGCTGCGAACACACTTAGAAAAGAAAAAAAACATGCTTGCTAAAATTTATGATATATTTTTTAATATTTCTTAGTATGTGCAAATTGCTGTGCCTGATTATATAGATGGATGAATTTCACAGCTAGAACGCATGAATAGGGCGTCGACTCGCGCCTCCCTACTACTATTTTTCCAGGTGATATGACCCCAGCAAAAGATGAAAAGATAGGGGAAACTATGCATCAAATATCCACGAAGAAAATAAATGAGATAAAATGAAAGAAGTTGATCTAGCTACTTGGATCTGTTGACACTTTGCTTTTTCTAATCCGACAATAGTATTTTAGCGAACACAACAAGAGTTGGGTGATAATTAAACAAAGTTCTTCGATGCTTTAAAACATGTCGTTCAGCCGAATGCATCAGATAACAAGACACGCGTGACATATACCTTTTTTATAGCTGTACGGTATCCATAAACTGCAAAGGAGCGAACCTAGAAAAAAACGATAAGAACGTTGACGAATACAACACGCACAAAACGCTTCATCATCGACGCGACCACCGCATCGGCACGCTCTGTCGACGCAAGACAGCCGCAAGTAATTAAGATGAAGGTCAGCGTAGATCGATTCTCCCTGCGTAAATGTTCGTGCGTTTCTGTGGTAGAAGGTGGACACTGGATGATGCCGCGACTACCACCATGCCAGTGCAGAACGCAGACGCTTGCTGCGAAAGGCGGGCTTCCACGCAGATAGCGTGCAGAAACGTCGCCAACGTGCTTCGATTCACTGCGACGAGCGCCGCGAGCCCAAATACGGCGGAAAAACGATGCGGTCATGGAAATCGCTCTCGACAAATCGCGCAGCTCACGGAGCTTTTTAATCTCTATGTCGATGCATTTGGATGTGTTTTCGCTGTTTCTATTTGTTTCGAATCTGTCACTTCCTCGTTGAATTGGAGGAGAGGAAAATCATGCTCATAAGACGTGACGCAACAACATTTTATACAGAATATACAATCAGGGTAACAGTACACTAAATAAAAAGGTTTGTATTGCTTTAAAAATACAGAAAATAAAGCGCAGCTAAATACCAAAAACAGGCTTAACGTTTTCTTCACGCGCGTTTACAATGAAAACATCAATATCACTTTTCGAGACAAGTTTCGACCTTCAGTAATTATTATAAAAGTATCTAATGAATATATTTGAATAAATTAAAATTCAATAATCGACAAGCTTAAGCAAGATGTACTACACCCTATGTTTATATACACAGTTTGTAAATGCTTTTTTACACAGAATGCTTGGCTCACTCGAAAACAAAAGAACATTGCTCGCTTTCTGCAACAACGTCTGCAACAATCTAATTTACGCTAGAGATTTTTTATTTAAATGCTCAAGTATTTTCGAGATTTAAAATATTTAAGATAGCGGCGATGTAATAATTTACGTGTTTATAATGTACCCATGTTATCTAGGCTCGCGTAGCGTGAGAACTAGTAAAAACTCACGCAAATCAAACTACCCATAGCAACATACTCGACTAAGAACAAAATGCCAAAACAACGTTGCTTGCCTGCATACCGAAATACTATAGGAATCTACACAAATCAATAGACGATCCTTATCTTATGCATGTTTCTCTCAATAGAAGAACTATATTTCAGTACACTTATATATAGGTGCTTAGGTGGCAGGATTCGATGTCAGTATGATAAAGCCACATTAGCCAACAAAACCGCACTGCGTAGACCCTGTTTTCCATAAACGTCACGTTTATTCCGAAAACGTGACGCAGTCTCTCCCTGACACGCCCTGGCAACCTAGACCTGAAAAAGTGCAAGGAAAACAAACGCCCACGAAAATAAAGCGGAACAACCACGGAAAATTACACACAGCCCTCTTAGGAGGATCATCTTTATTTATAGACGTCCCGCATGGTGATATGACCAAAACGGCAATGGGACGGCACCCCTCCGCGAAGCTGCGGGTGGCAGGCCCTCTCCCTTCTCTTCGGGCTCCGTTCCATTTGAACTGTTATCGGCCACCACCAACGACCCACAGGCGCATTTTCTTCATGAAGTTGCTTCGTGCTGCAGTGCTTCCGTCACTGTCTCTCTCGTTTCTTTCTCTTCTGTTCTTCTAGCTTGCCTTTGTTTTTGTCGCTGTTGTAACTACGCGTCTGTACATCTCTCTCTCTCCTGCAATCCAAGTCTGACTTTCTTTTCCTTCGAGTGACTATCATTATGTCTATTAAATGTTCTTGCCCAATCAATCACTCTTTATTTATTTTTTTTTTACATCAGATGTTTTCATTATAGCTGTCATATATCGTATATCAACAGCTTGCATTGTTATGTCAGTCAGTCACTCTTTTTTCAGTATGGTAAAATCGATCAATTCGCTCAGGTTTTCACTTCATTTTCTTTATTTCTTCTCCTCCGTGTACCCCTCCCCGGAGAGCGCCAGCTCTACAAAGTCCGACATAGTTTTTGGCAAGGAGACACTGGAAATGCTTTTTCTTCTGGAAATACTCAATCATTTATCAAATCTTGTTCAAGTGTCAAGTGTTTAGTGTAATTGTGTACTATTATTTCTTCAAAGTTAAATGTAAATCTTTTTCTACATATATTTTATTTGCTTCCAAAGGTGCCGCTAATTCGATGCATAAAATGCTAGTGGACTGTTTTTAATTTAAAATTGAATGTTTTCCACCGCAGAAATTTTCACTGGATTTTTTTAATCGTTGTTTCTGGCAGTCTACACCCCTTAATTCAGTCGAAAACAAGTTAGTGTAATACGCAAATAAAAAACATAGCAGATTGCTCTTGAAATTTTAATCTTCGTGATAATTTACTTCGAAACATTTGGCTTGTCGCATTACAAGGTCGAACGCAGTCAGTGAAGAGCGCTCTGTCAAGTCGTCAGAATGTATAATTTATGTCTGCGATGTCCAACGTTGGATCTGTGAAGTGGGCAGTCTGCATTTAAATTATACCTTTTGCTTGTCGTTGAAGGCAGTCCAAAAGAACCGACGTATCTACGAATCACTCTGCTACTCACCGGCAAAACTTTGCCTCCAGAACAACATAGGCAAAGCAGACTTCTCAGGGAAACTTCTGCTAGGCAACAAAGCGCACCGTTCAGACACGCACGTTTAGGCACAAGATACTAATAAACACAAAGGCGATTACATCCCTCAATCAATCGATTACCTAAACAACAACAAGAAAATGAGTTGAAAATATAAAATAGCCGCATTTCTTATAAACTAGTAAGTTATTCCTCGATAGATGCTTGATCCGGGAGTTTCGAAATTATTCTTTTTGTAGACCAGTGCTTACCTACCTCTCTCACTCTTCCTCTCTCTCTTCTTATCTTTATCTCTCTCTTTTTCTCTTTTTCTCTCTCTCTCTCCCTTCTATTGTTTGCTGACGTCGTCGTGGATTTTGATGATGTGTTAATATCCCATGCAAATATTTGAAGCCATGCAGTAAAATTTTTTAGTTCCTCCTACAACGAGCGTGGAGCTTTGTCAACAAGGATGACTCAAACTGAAATGTTTGTTTTTTTGAAAACCACTCTCAATTACCTGGTGCATCTCAGACATTCTAAGTATCAACAAAAAATAATAATGCTTATTATCAAATATTTTTATATTCATCATTTAATTTTAGAAGATTCATTTCAGGCGTATTAATCGAAATTTTTTAATTTAGTGCATTGGATTCGTTTTAAGGGGCAAAGCGCAGAAACTTGTATAATTCCTTATGTCCAGCGTCCAATGCTCGTGAGCTCGCATTATTTTCCGCATGCTGTAGGGCAAAAAAAAATATTGAAAAAAATGTGAAAAACAAATGATGGAAAAAAATGTTTGCGCAGTCAGAATAGGATTCAGACGCAATTTAATGGATTTCTGGATTCATCCCCTTAAAGGAAGCTACGGAGCTTCTTGGAAATGAGTTAAATGAAATTTGTCTGTGAACAAATACTAGGCCATTTGGTGCACAGGTAGTGATTAAACGCAAGCGCGAGACGACGTCATCGGCAACTGGCTGCTTAAAATTAGGAAGGATTCAACCTATTTTGAAATAGCTCTTATGGCGCTCTCCGGCAATGGTGAAATATAAATATGATAATCTTTTAAGACAAATGAACGCAATTCTAGATTTTTCTCAAATATCAAATTTTACTCCACAACCACTCGGCCACATTTTGTCCAAAACTCTGAAATGTGAGTTGTAGCGTGCTCATGGATGAAACGTTGCATATAGCCGCTCAATATCTATACAGGAGGAGGGCGCTGCGGATGCGCAATCGCGTTAAATTTGCATGCATTAACTCCAACGTTATAGACGGAGGGCACTCTGTCAAATGCTCAAATGCGTAATATATACGTTCCCTTTCCTACATTCTCTTTCTGACATGGATGAAAAACAGGCGAAAACTTCAGCATGTTGGCTCAACATCCTACTTTAGACAAACACCACCCGGAAACTTCCGCTTAATCAACATCATTCACCACGTGGAAGATTCTGGTCAATTGATACAGATAACATTGTAACAGACCTCTTCAATATTGAGAATGAACAATACTAGAAGGCAATGCAAAACATGCACACCTCACGAAAAATACCAAAGCTCATATTTGCCACAATAACTAAATGCATTACGAAATACTCACTCAAATGTTAAGTAAACAATTGCACTGATTTAACAAACTAGAATGACAGTGCAGACAGGCTGAAATAACTTTCATGTTGCTTTCCTGGATTATGGAAACCGTGCTGGCGCTTGTTCACTTTAGAAAAATACAGAAATTGTGTACGCTGCAAAACCAATAAACGCTTGGAAGGACTAGCAAGACTACGCGGAAATGTATAAAGAGAACGTGAGTTATTCGATAATGGTTCAAACATTCTCATTGCCTGTGAATACATGTCTTCGTTAGTAAATCTAGCGCTTCTAAATCCTCAACACACATGGGAATACCCGAATTACAAAGTTAATCGTAACTTATGATGCTAGACAACGTAACAACTTGTACTTACTAGTGGCATAGGAAGAAAACAACATGATAAAAGTGATAAAAATACAGGCCTAATGCGACGCAAGCTAACCCATGGAGCAAAAATGCGTAAAATCCCCTTTCCCCTCGCTCAAATTTATACTTTTGTAAGTAACGGAGAACTTTTATTATTGTTTTTAAAGCTGAAAAACTTCCAGGATATACGTTGCGTCCCAGACACTTGGTAGTGCTGCGGAAACCTTGAGAATCTATTTTTCAAATAAACACTACCAACCCCTCTCCCTTTTTATTGTTTTGTTCGATTTTCCGATGAACCGAAATATCGCATCTCATTAAACGTTCAATTTGTCACTCAGTCGCCGTCGATCTCAGCGGTCACTTTCGACGCAAGGGGCGGGGTCCCTCATTAGATTTCGCTAATTTGGTAGCCACGCCCCTTCCCCCTTTCAGCCGCCATCCATCAACCACGTGATCTAATTAGAGCTAACTAAACCAGGCATTGTGTAATACAAATCGAAGAGAGGCTGACGGGGAAGAGCCCTTTGCCTAGCCCGGCCAGATCGTGACACATCGGACGAAATGAACAAAGGTGGTCATTTAATTTGGGCAAACACCAAAGAAAAGCGGGATATATGGGAGAACCTTAGAGATATCACGGCGGATTCACGAGACGAGCGTCGTGAGAGACGTGAAGAGAATAACGCGTGACGGAATGGGTTCGTGTTTCAACCGTTGACTCAAATGGTAGAAAATGAAAGATTTTCCTGAGATTTAGTTTGCCTTCATTAAACAGCACGTTATATGCATTGTTCTGGTCATAGCCAGAACAATATAACGTTCAGCAAAATGCTTTTGCGATGCAGGCGCAATTGTAACTAAACATTTCAGGGTTACGATTCAAATTTCCGAGCCTTCATTTTTCACGCAGACAGCAATACCTTTTTCACAAAGCGATAAAAATGGCTCCTTGAAACCCGTCCTTCTTCCAAATTCTTTCTACATTCCCGCCCAGATTTTGTTTTCTAAATTGTGGAAACGAGCACAGCGCATCCCTTCGCCCGGCCTCAGCACCTCCATACCTTCCCGCCGGTGCTTCGCTGCGCGTAAAACGCTGGTGGCGCAAACCACCACCCGTCACCCTTTAGCCGCAGCCGATGCTTATCCATCCATCCCATCATCCATTACGGCATCGAAGAGTAGAAAATCGCGCTGTGGAAACGAAATAAAAAGCTCTTTGCTTTTTCTCATGTCAGCTGACTACTAGCCGCTTTTCACTTGCCTCTTATACAAATGCTTGATGGCAACAGTAGAAAGGAGTCTACTATATACCAGAAGCACTTCGCTTTTTCTCTTGTTCTCCAAAAAAAGGGAAAATACAACACCTTATGCCTGGAAACACTTAGTAGACTTGATTTTGAAAGTCCTTCGCAATACAACGCAAGTATGCTTGCATTGACAAAACAAATAGTTGGTTCTTTTTAGGCCGACAATTTCATGGAGCAATATGCAATCAGTACGAAAGAAGGCAACGAAAACATCTATTCATACATGGTGGGGGGCTTTTAAAAGAAATGAATTCAGATTTGTTTAATTTCAATAAACTTTGCGTGACTGAAATCACCGTCAGCTGGAAAGAAATCACTTCCTTTATCGCAAATTTTGTTTGTTTAATGGTGCCTTCCCGCGTGATCATTGTTGCGTTAAACGCATAATTAATGGCTATGGGCAATTTATGAGACAAACATTTAGCACTGTTTGGCGAAAATCTTTGATTTAAATAATCATATGCATTAATTGTTATTTAGATTATGATTTAAATCATCTTGTTACAATTCTGCAACTGTCCTCCTTGTAACCAATAACTCCAACCAAGTCTAAAAGAATAGTGATCAGTCGGATATGGCACTACACTATTCAGATAAAACCTGCCATATTATCACAAAGATTGTTGTATTCAAGTATTGTGAAACTATTAAATATATATTTTTTATTTATTGAAAACATGTAATGCTGGATTTGGCTACTGAACAGGATTTCTCTTCAGGTAGTAGAGTATCAAATGAGACAGTAATAGCAAATATTACTGCTACATTAGTATGACCCTTATTAGTAAATATGCTTATTACAAATCAATAAACCTCTATGAGGATTTGGAAAAAAATACATTCTACAACCGAAAAAATGACCGGCAACCGAAAACATCTGAAAATAAATTACATACATCAACAAATTTGAGTCATCTTAATTCTAAAGTCAGCAGTATATACAAAAGCGGGAATGTTAACGAATTTATTAAGGCGCGTTATAACAAGATCACCGAGATTACATGATCGAAGTTCTTCTACCAGTGTTCTTGCTAATCTCTTTTTCGAATATCAGAATACAATGTTAATTACCTCTCATTGTTAACAAAATACCCTCTGTTTCTGCTCAACTATTCAACGCAGCTATCATCTTGAAATTTGTATTGCTGCTAACACCTTTTGCTGTCCACAATTTTTGTATGCGCTTTTGCAGTATGACGAGCAAGTACTAGTGCAGTGACATGTACTATATAAGCTGCTCCGTGTAATCCTCATGCGTCCATTGATTCATTAGGCCTAAAACAAACACAAATTATCCCTCAACAAACCGCGGCCATCGGATGAGTGTAATCTCAAAGAAACAAAAAACAAATTCCTAAACAAGAAATGAAAAGGCTTGTGCTACGAATACGCAATTCACCCCGCCGTAAGCGATAGTACCAACACCACACTGTACAGCCATTTCACGGCCGTTCGCGCTTAACGCCGACGCGTGCATCTGCTGATAACAACAATGGCCGCGCTGAAACGGTACGTCATTGACACGGTTAGCACCAGTGTGTCGCTGTCGGACGCCTCTGCCATACATCTGCGGGCTCATCCACGTGGAGACGATGAGACGGTGAGGACAACTGCGTCCTCAACATACGTGATAACGGAAATGACGTGTCAGCCACTCTCGAAGGCCTAACACGATCAGCCGTGGTTTGTATAAAGGGAATCGCCGATCATCTAATACATTATTGATCCTAAACAGATACCTTCTGCAATGTGAAAGTGCTGCAATATCAAGCCTCGGCAGAGTCTTTATTATTATTTAAATGGTGATATTCTGAAACTCGAATACACATCCCCCTTTTTGTATGTTTCAGATTTCATATTATCCCAGGTGCACATACTAATCATGAGAACGCAAGATTATTTGGATGCATACAATGAGATCAAATGGCACAGTAGATTCTACAGGCACAGTAATGGGGTGCAGTTTGTTGAATTGGGGTCTTTGCGGTTCTCGGCCCTGACAAACAAACGCGCGCTTTGGAAGAGTATATCGATGAAGCCGTCATAAAATCTCTAACTGGGACAAAACAACGCCATTATTCATTGCAACACAAATCAGAATATTAGATCACATGAATTAACCATTTTTTAATTTTGAGACAGGCAATACATATCTCAAACCGTTACTGATACACTGAAATAACAGACAGAAAACTCGCGCTGGCGTAGGCAATCAGCAAAATGAGCAAAATCACATTATTTAACTCGCCTGCTGCCTATATTAGATCACTTTATTTTGCCAATGCAATCAGCTTGAAGTTTAGAAATTCGCTTTGCAAAGATTTAATAATGTGTGCGGTGCATATCCTGAGTCTATGTCTCTTCGCAGTAGCACGAGAGCAAGTACGAAATTACTACCTCTACGCTCAGCTTATTTCGACAATGGTTCTGTACATCAGCTAAGGCAATCTCGAAATTTATTTTTGTAATGTGTAGATATTCATATCTTAATTATCTTATTATGCTAACCTACGCAAACAATAAAGCTGCGTCCCAAAAGGTGCTTGGACAAAAGTTCGAGAACCCTCTCACAGAGAAGGACGCGTATATAATCAGCGCGGCAAACGTCGTCCTTCTCATGTCGCCAAATTCGCGAGCGATCTCCAAATTACACTCCGAAGACGGCCGAAATGGCGAGATGGCCCTTTACGGAAACTCACGCCCCTCGATGAAAAAGGGAAAATGGACAGGCGGCAGCAGAACCGATTTAATTTGGCCATCGATGATTCATCAGCGAAATAATCGAAGCCAGAACCACTGCGGCAATGTCGCTCTGCCTCTTTCGTGAAGACGATGCGCAACCTGTGGGTGTATGCTGTTTGTTCAGATACGTTTATGAGCATTTCGACCGCGGGCATATACTGTGCTCGACAGACAGCTGTATTCATTATTAGATCGCCATCGTCATAATAGGTATACAAATATATATTTGGGCAATACTAAACATGTGACATGAGATGGTAAATACGAGATGAACGTACTCCCTGAAAGTAAGGACGGAAATTATGACATACCTTCAGCTTTAACAGGTGCTCACAACACACATGCATGCGGCATTATCCATCAACGTAGTACAATACGTTATAGATATAATGAGAATACTTGGACATAGAAATGAATGAAAAGATCAACAGAGTGACGTCATCCGAAAGTTGGATGGTGGTCACGTGACGAGAATCTGACGACCTAGAACGAATGTACGTTAGAGAAGTTTGTCGAGATAACGGAGACTTCGGTGCGATATTCTTTAAACGGAAGTGGTGTTTTGGATTTTTGATGTTCTTTGCTCTCCTTTCAATGGCGAATTTGAACGCAGATTGCGGGCTATGTAAGTGTAGTGTACAATGCCCAGCAGATCACCAACTGTGGAATCATTCCTGGAAATATGCCTTAACATTGGGGAAAGACGCGAGCTGAAATTATTGTTCAGTGCTGAATGTAAGAATCCTTGAACAATTCCCATATGACAGCAACGTTTAGTCAGTCTTCTCTTCTTTTTTTTTAAGTTGTTCGTTTACATGACGTTTAAATTGTGTTTTTCTCTCTTTGTCGCGCGTAAAGACATCAATACTCCTGGCGATGACCCGTATTTCTACTGGGAGTATCTAAAATATTCATGTTTATAATTATTTTGCATTTCTAATTTCCGGAAATATCTTGTCGATATGTTAAATCCAAAACAAATAGTATTTCAAATACCTTCAATTTAAATACTGCCAAAATACAATGTTGTGCGCAGTTCTTAGCAAAGAAAATCGAAAACGCGGAGATATTAGCAAAACCATGCTTAGCAACAGCGCACCATCGAGGAAAAGAGGAACAAGGAGATAAAGGGATGGTAGACCGAATTTAGGTTTCGAAACAATGCAGGGAGATGTGGACATGAAATCCCTGCGGCAACAGGCGATATTTCATGGACAGGTCGGGTGAACCGAACCCGGCAACATGTATTTGTGTAGATACAGTTCACTCTTCTCTTTTCAAGTGCGGTCGAAATACATAATTAAATGCATTTCCATCAAGATATCATTATTTTGTGCGGCATCATATTGCAAGTATTCGCCCATTCTTCCTCATTTCTCGCAGCTTGGCTCCTGTTGCTGTTCAGGCAGGTGCGGATATATCGGCGAATTTTCCCTTTAAGTCAGGTAATCAACGATAATGCAACAATCGTATAACAAAGTATTACAAATTTTCTCATTTTTTTAGCCAGAACTCAAATGCCCAAATTCAAAATGACCCTTCCTTCATACAGAAAAGGAGATACCTAGAACGAATTTCCGTGACAAAGAGCACCACTATACAGTATTGTCTGCAACTCTCCCTCTCTCTCTCTTCCTTTTACTAGTTCGTTCCGCTTCGATGACCGCCTAACTCTAAAATTCACCCTTATTTGCCAAACTCTTACGAAAAATCCAGCACTTAGGGGTAATGGCTCCATGTCTTACGACCACCGAAGGATATGTAACCGTCTGAAAATACCTAACAAAGCAAGCAAAGATCTGTCAAACAGGCTGGACTTGCGTTCCTGCTTCCCGCCGATTCGTGTCGCCCCCTCGCCTTGGGCCACTTAGGCCTCCTGTCGACATGATTTGGTGGAGCAAGAGGAACGGCGCAGAGGGCGGAGCCCGTTGACAGGTAGCGCCTCTTCGCACCCTCTGCCAAGTATTTGGCCGTGCTACGGTATCTCGAAGACTAGATAATCTAGCGCCTACAGTATTTTCCTTTAGAACCACGTCTCCGCTTAAATTTTATCTGCTGCCCTCAACAATTATCAGCAATACTAGGCAATCATGTAAACTATTTGTAGGTAATAATTTCGTTACTTTCTAATAAATATTTCGTTGTATTCATTGTCATCGCAAGTGATTTGCAAGAGATCTTTCTGGAGAATATAACCCTTATAGGATCTGCCTTGTGACATTGGATATTTAAATTAATTGTGTAATTTCAGCAGCAACAAAGAAACGGCATAGGCTCCCGACCATTTTGAGGTCTAATTAAGTGTGTTGGAGATCAATAGAGCGCTAATAATCCCTTGTTTTCCCAAGGATTTCCCAACACAAGGCGCATTCATTGCCTTCGTCTTTCTACAAATGGAGCAGAGCAGAAGATTAGGCACTAGTCAGCCCAATATTTAGGTGCATTCAACGTGATTGAACACGAGCCTCTAATGTTCGAGTATCGATCAGAATTTTACAAACAAATCATCGTGTTGTCATCTAGAATTGCTCTTCTCAATTAGAGCACTGCAATTGGACCCTCCTTCAAATAGTTCCATATCTTGCCATTGTGAATACAACATTTATAAATCTAGAGCATATATTCATTTATTTCTCGATTTGAAATAGAAGGTCTATGGAATCAAATTCTTCCCCTTCATCGGGAAAAGGAACGCGAAGGTAAATTGACGCTCCTTCTTCAATACTTATCATGGAGCAGACAATACAATGAGGAACGCTCGCCAATTGCACAAAAGATTTAAAATATAACAATTCAAAACATTTCAATTCCTTCAAAAATTAAAATTAGTTTAGTTATTTAAAAGTAGAAGTAGTTTTAAAGTAATTTTAATGTTCACCATACAAGTATGGTAGGCGTCGGCAAGGTGAATTTATTTCAGGTAATAAACGTGTTTTATACTGTAATGAAAACAGCACTCAACATCAGCCCAATTTTTATAAATATATCTCATTGATGGGGAGTCACCTGATTCACGTTAAGTAATGCATTAATAAATCCTTTATACTATATAGCGCAATACGTATGTATTTCGCTGTGTCCAGGTATAAGCATCAAGTTACTCCGATTCCTATAAGGAGAACTGACATTATTGATGATTCAGGTATTCAGTACGTAGATGTACGTACTATAGGAATCAATTTTCGAAACCATTTTTGTTTTCTTGTTTAATGTGATATTTGCTAAACTATTAATGAATCGACAGTAGGCAGTGCGAGTGTCAATTAATTGCACTTCAAATTTTCAGACTATAATACGTGCCTCTTAGAAATGGGGGGGGGGGGGGTGTAGGGGTAAACCCCTTGTCTCGCCGACACTGAGCTGCGTTTTGATTCAGTCCACTGACATCAGGCTGGCGATACCCACTTTTTAGGCGGCAGTAGCTTTTGCATAACATGCCAATGAGTATGCTGAAAAAAAAACTGAGGTTTGGCAAGGGCCAAAAATACCTTGATTATTTTTACTGTAGCCTTTTTAATGCGTACATTAACTATTTTAATAATTTATCGGTCAGAGAAGCAATTACCGACGAGTTTCGGCTTTAACAGACTGAACATCGATGATGATACAAGGACAGGGAATGGCTGCCTATACACCCCTATTTCTTGAATTAAACTTTAAGTGGCATGGGTATAGACAACCAATGGGGCGGAACAGACCAACTTTTTCCTATGATTCAAGCTACAAATCTGAGTGTCCACAGCATATACACATAATAAAACGTAAACGAGATTTTAGTGGCGCCTTTTCACCGTACAATAAATGTTAAAACAAACTACATAAATTACTGCAAAATGTACTCACAGATAAAAAATAAAATAAAAAAAGAACGCTAAATTTCATTTACATGCATGCAACACGTTGAAAATTATTAAATGGTTGCATTAAGCACTGAACTGTTCTTGAATCCATCTCAGCTCAATGGTATTCCATCCTCATCTCAACATTTCAGCTGATGATGAACACACATTCAGCAACATTGAATTCGTGCAATATAACGCATTATAGACGACAATGTATATCTGCTTAAATTTACTTGCATCCATATATTGAGCGAAATTTACATTTCAAAAGTAATTTTGTTTAAAACATACCTCGATATTGATTTTCAGACCTAACAATAAATTAAGCGAAATAAGCTGTGGGAAAAATACCAATACATCTTGTCGGGGACCCTTCCCTCCATTTGGCATTTGAAAGCGTCTACCAGACAAGTCACCACCACAACTGAAGCGCTGTAAGCTAACCTTGCGTTGTTGTTGTTTCGCAATAGATAACCACGAGGAACGTAGCTAGGCCGGATCGCCTCTCTCGAACCAACGCACGTCAAGAGACTTTAGCCTGTAGCCCGCGCGGACTCCAGCGCAGAGCGTGCAGCTCAGTTTGCGAGGCCAGCAAGAGTCCTAAGCAGAATAATATCGGCACGTTCTTATCAGATCCCGATGTAGGATTATACCGACGGAAACCCTCCTCGGCGGCGACTTGGGAGCAGGGGATTTAGACGCGCATGGAGAAGTTGGGCGGCGAGGAACCAATCAACGCTCTTCCCCTGCCTTCAGAAAGCGCTGTGCTCTCTCCCGGCGGCCACGGGCTCCCCCCATTCCCTTCACTTCCTCTATCTACCACGCTTGCTCCACAAATGTATGATCAGCAGAAGTACCTGCTATTTTTGCTGGGGGAGTGTTCTAGAATTAATTTATTTAATCTTTATTTCTTAGTTAGTATTCTTAACCTCGTGTAAGGTCGTTAGCGGACTTAAAAGAATATATATATATATATATATATATATATATATATATATATATATATATATATATATATATATATATATATATATATATATATATATATATATATATATATATATATATATATAAAGTGTATGACGACACGGAAGTTAGTACTCTCTGAGCCTCGAAATGTTTCAACTATTTTACACGTGACGCACGCTTATATACAGGTCTTATAATCGATATGAATTGCGGTTTTTCAATATTTCAGAAAACCGCCGCCAAATACATGCGAAATATTCCTCTGGCAGGTCTATGACAAAAAACCAAGTGTGACCTAGACCACCTGCCGTATATTGTTATCTTATTGCCGGAATATACTGTGGAAACAATAAAGAGTTCGCAAAATAAAATCAACATTGCACAAATCACATTAAATTCTGTTAGCAAGATAACAATGAAATATAATAAATGGCTATCATGTTCTGATACCTTTAGTTGCGTTCCAGTGTTGCTTCTTTTGCCATTTTCGTAAGCATATTAAAGAAAACTTAGAGGACGCAACTACGCCTTTAAGAATACTGATAGCGAACATATAAACATATAAACCCGCAGGGTATGGGTTCAAATCACAACACAAAATTCTTCAAAGCAAATGAGCCAAAACTTATTAGAGTGAAATTACGGCGGCGCAACAGCAACCTTAATTCGCAATACGTCATCTTTTTCATCGCTCATTCCACGCGTTTCGGCACTTGAACAAAAAACAGGTCGTTTATCCGCGCCAGGTCATGTAGCTGTGACGGCATCACCCCTGTTCAATCAGAATTTTCGCGTCCGCAGCCTCGTCACGCACCGGCAACACGGAGATTCCTTAACGCTGGCGCGTTAATAGTCTTCATATATGAAGAATGAGACATAAGATGTTAAAAGTATACCTTGGAGATCGAATCTCTTATTTTCTAGCACGATAAAAAATACAGTTCAAAAACTTCCTTGGCTCCCACAGCTTTAGATTATCTATATCCCATAGATTTTCATATGTTATTGTCATTCCTAAATATGCATTGATTTCTGCTTACTTTCCCGTGCCTCAGGAATAAACCGTTGATTCAAACGCTTGCGAAAATAAAAATGTAAGTAAAACGATATCAACGCTGTGATATCTGTTCTCTTGTAGATTATTATCGCATACCATAACCCGCCTAAATCATGTGCAATGTATCTGATTATATTATACAACATAAACTAGATGCCATCATTAATTTGTCACTCATACAAATAAAATTGCTTTTCTTTTTAGACGCGGAATCACTAGAAAATTCATACGTATAAAAAACGCAGATAAAACAGATATACGTTATAATTAAACTTCCTTGGAAATATGATACATTTCAAAAATAAAACCTGTTATTCGCAGTTTAAAGAAGTTTATTTAATTCTGTGTTTGCAACTCTTGATACTTCTAATTTACTTTTTAAGATTAGTAGAATACTAAATTCTGTGAAATACAGATTTAAGCGATCTACAGTATCAATAAGAATTGAAATGGAAATCGCCTTTAAAGTTTTCCCTTTTACTAAAGAAATTGAACAAAAAGTCGGATAACTTAAACAAGAGAAAAGATAGAGCAGCAATATAAGTGGATATCATGACTTGTCCCAAGCCGCCGGAAAAATCACCCAGACCAGAATCGAGACTCTTCGCGACTTTAGAGAGCCTACACAAAAAAACATTAATAAAATAAATGAATAACGAAGAAGGGAGCGCCATCTCTCCTCCAGCTGCCTCCTTCTCTCCCTCGAAAAAAAAATTATATGAAAGAGTATGACAAGGAATACAACAAACGCAGCGTAGGAGGGGAGCAACAAGACGCAAAAGTCAGTCGAACCGGTCTCTCCTTGTTTTGGCGTTCTTATTTCCGGCATCGCCGCGCAAACCTAAGACATAAAGAAAGGTGGAGGGGGGAAGGAGAGGAGACGATCGTGGAACGTTCTGTTAGTGGCGAAGGTCTACCTCTCTGCGAGCGCGCGCGTTGCTGCTCGCCTCGGTCGCCTGCCATGACCAGGTCAGGGTGGATCAGATCATCTGCAATGCCGAGAAAATTACGGAATCGAAGCGCAGCCAGCGGCATCCCCGCCGCGAAACAACAGATCATGCATCAGTTCAGGCGCATGCAACGGGGTTCCCGCTCTTGGGGGGAACGAAGAGTACAAACACACATCTAATGTGTGCAAATATATACCTGCAGAAATTGCAGGAACGATTCCCTCTCTCTCAAAGTACTTCGAGATAAGACCTCGACAACTTTATGTAAAGAAAAGAGGATATTAAGAAAATGAAGCTGGCGCGCGCACGCGCGCGTTTCTCGGATTTTGACGTCACGTCGGCGCGACTGCAGGCGAGTGAAAGAAGAAATAATGAAAGGATAGCAATTTACTGGTGCAATAGGCACATTAATGGAACGCATTAGAAACGCCCTTCAGTGTCGCAACAATTTCAAACGAGGACTACTGTAAGGAAAACAAATAAACGGAGAGATGGCAATTCATTATTGCTGACCCATTAGTGGCTCTGGGGGTGCGAAGCGAAGTGGAATGCGCCATTTTTGGCCCCGGAATTTTTACAGCGATGACTTTCTCAACGGCGCGCTTCCGAAACAGACGCGTCCTTTGTGTTTTATGTGTAGAGATAACCGCTCTCTGCCAGAAATCGGCTACGTCAACAGCATACGACTTTTCAAACGCGAAGTTGGGCCCCCACCTCGCTATCACGTGGACTTGCCAAACTTTGTGACTGGGTCACGTTTGGAGCCAACTACTGAAAAGCGTACAGACAAAAGAACGTAGGAGCACACCGTGGAAGACAGTGTTGTAGTACTGTGTCGCAAAAGGCGGAAGACGGAATGTTACTTTATCCTATAGAGTCTGGCATTTGTCCAGTCAAAAAAGGCCAAAAAAAACGACGATGTAATGCAAAATTTTGAAACATCCTTTCATTGAATTTCGTCAGACTGATAAAACATCGTTTTGATCTCTCCACACCACTGGAACATGTTTACGAAAATGTGACTGGTACGACTCGCCTATGACCTATAAAAAATTCCATATTGTATTCTTTATTCATCATTGACCTGCAGCATCAGGCAAAATACTTTGAAACAAATAAACACTTGAAGAAAAACGCTCTGAATTTAGCGGCACACACAATCGCACTGGGCAAGGCATTCCCGCTCCTTAATTGTTTTAACAAAAAAAAAAATTTTGCTAATTCCGATTCTGAACGCGGTATTCTCTAATCTTATGAATATGGTCTTTCTTTTGAAGTGTAATTGGTAATAAGCAAAATGAGTTTTTATTATTTATAGATGTTGTGTAAAAACTTCAAGCGAGAACTGCTGTCTTAATGCCAGTAGACCATGCCCAGTTCTTTTATCATGTCAGTTACACTCTCAAAACAGCCGTACCGCACCAAGCAGAACGAGCGGCACAACTCTGAATTCTTTCTAAAATAAAGCAACAATGTGGATTTTGAGAAGGATCCCCAACGGTGCAGGCGTACTCTAGCACTGGGCGTACATAAGACAGATAAACAACTCTTGTGCTTTAGTTAGTTTCCTTAAATATCGTTTTAAAAATCAAGCGTCTGCCGGTCCTCATAACAACGTCGTTAATATTGTGCGTTCCGAATTGCACAATCAGCTGACAGGTGACGCCAACATATTTAACTGTTTGCTTTTGTATTACGGTTTCATTCGAGTTGGTAACATGTTGCTTTTTTGTTTTGGTTTGCGTATAAAACTAACATGGGCACATTTTTTAACGTTTAACTCCATCTTCCACTTTACCATTGCTCTATTCGATGATCATCTTCGCAGCCGTGGTGGGCTCCCCTCGTCTGT
This sequence comes from Ixodes ricinus, assembly GCA_037355805.1. Taxonomy (NCBI): domain Eukaryota; kingdom Metazoa; phylum Arthropoda; class Arachnida; order Ixodida; family Ixodidae; genus Ixodes; species Ixodes ricinus. The sequence continues at coordinate 102,592 of JAZHYW010056306.1, forward strand.
ATGCGTATAACATAAACAACAATCATCTGCTTTAATGTATCTGTAATTCCAAACCATCATTAATATCCAACAAATATTAAAACAACAATGAGATGAGACCTGCATAACAATATTTAGTTTTACCATTTAAAACTAGTATGATGACAAATATGCACATCCAATTTAGAATAGTCGTGTCAATATTTATGAAATATTTTTTTCGTCCCGCATACAGAATACAGGATGACTGAAAGCGGCAAACAGAAAACGTGTATAAAAATAGCCGTAAAGTCATATTACTATGCAGTCTTGGAGTAGTAAATCCGCGTTACTAATATCGGATACTGTATCTCGTTACTTTAGTATCTTGCTAACTGTAACTCGTTGCATTTTCAAAAAAGGTATCAATATAACGATAACTTAGTACTTTTTTACTAAAATTGAAAAAGTGACGGCAAAGTTAGTAAGTTACAGTTACTTTCATAAAAATTAACCTGTCTCTCTTGATGAACGCAGTGGCGTTCAACTATGTAGATCAAGAAATTTTAGGCCTTTGACAGCAAAAAGTAAAAATAAAACAAGTAAAATGTTTGTTTTAGCAACATAGTAACTTTTAAGTCAGACTTTTAATGTAAACACTCTAGTGTAAAATCTTGACATTCAACTATCCAAGATTATTTCTCTCGCCCCTTTAAAATTGTCAGAAAATTGGAGCTGGGTTTTGGTCAGTCTAAATTACATTAATCTCGCCAAACCATCTCCCTTGTACATTATCACCAAACCACTGGCAAATATAGCTTTAGGTGTGCCCTTGATTTAGTAAGCAGCGAAATCGTAGGTTATGAAACTTCGATGTCTAGATTTCTTAATAACTACTATGTATATCTTCGATATTTAGCAGATAGTTTCATTTTTCTTTTAGTAACCACTTTAGAGGACGAAGGATGAAGCGAAACCCCCTTGAATCGCCACAATCCTCGGAAAAACACGCAGTGCTACGCCTCAAACATGAATATTAGCAAACTTGAACTTAGTGGCGGCTATGGACACAAACAAAAATTTTGCTCAATACCCATCAGATAACTTTAACGCTAATGTTTGGAAAACTGAAACTTATTTAGAATAAGCAGGGTATCCGCCCAAATTGGCAGACGCCATCAAAAATAAACTTAGGGCGATACTTCAACACCTACCATATGACGCAATGAAATTTGTTGATCTCACTGCGATACATCCACGGTGCCGAAAAACGTCGAAAACCCTTCTTTACACATTAAATGCATTATTCAGACAATACGCACATCAACAACCAATCAATCGACAAATATTTGGGCTCGCGTTCGTAGTAATGGCGGGCCATGTTATCTTATCATCACTGAGAGTGACGAATTCCACGAGCGTGCTCGAAAACACCTTTCAGTGCTCAAGCGCCTCACGACCACGTAGTTCTCATTTCCTTTTGCGTTGAGGATTAAAGTAAAGTGTTCACACTCCGCAGCCGGAAATTGCGACCGAGAGACAAGACCAGTTTTTAATCATCTTACGACGTCTTAGGACCAGCTCCGCAGCAGCTGCTTGGTCTAAGAAGTCGCAAAATAAAAACCGGTCTTGTCTCTCTCAGTCATTGCTCGGTCGCAAGAGACAGACCTTAAGGAGGAAGAAGTCAACTTTCATGAGGAATTCCTTCAAGAAATGTTTGCACTTACTTCTTTGTTTAGATGTGGTGCCGGCAGCCAGAGCCTTAGCCTGAATATGCTGCCGGCAGAGAGAAAACTACTGGGTGAAACAAAGGAGGCGGCGGAGCTACTTTAAATGCGACCGCGAAATTCGGTTTCTTAACCTATCGCGCTACGACTTTGTGCAGCGTTGCCCACAGATGGTGCATTTTTTGTAAAATTTGCAAAGAGCGAACTTCCTGAGGAAAAAGTAAAAAAAGAAAGAAAAGGAGCAGCTCCTATGGAAGCGCAGCGAGCGCTTCGCCCGGTCTGCCAAACAACACGGCGCCGTTTCGCTGCGAGAGACAAGGGCCGGGCGCAAGCGGTATCGCGGCGTAACTGCCGCCACCCGAACAAGAGCAGAGCGAACGCCGAGAGCCATGTCGTGTTTAGCGGGCAAGGAACTGCAGTTCCCTTGTTGTCACCCGCACCTGTTTTGTTTCTGCAAATGTCTGCGGAACGCAACGCGCTTTTTAGTCGAAAAGATTGTCTGCTAAAAACGCCATTTTCTCAACCGTTCGGCGGCGTGGTGCGCCGACCGAGCAATACTGCGACCTCTTACTTTTCCTCAGGTAAGTTCGTTCGCAGAACACGAAAATGCGCATCTGTGGGCAACGCTGCACCAATCGTAACGCAATAGGCAAAACCGAATTTTCGGTCGATTCCCTTGTTTCACCCTGGCAAGTAAGCGAATGAACAGATTTCAAAATTACTTCTGATGGCGGTTCGTGATGTGTTTTGTTGGAATGCTCCACGTCATGAGTTTCAAGAAGCAGCTCCGGAAGTTCGTACTGTATATTTCGCTCGTGTAGCGTTTATTCCTGAATGTGACATGGCGGAGA